>QRFJ01006514.1:0-137992 GCA_006176705.1 Cocos nucifera
CCTAGAAGGCCAAATGGCTGACACTTGTAATACACTTCAGGGGCAAAATTGTAATTTTGACTATAATTAATGAAATTATTTTCTATCACACCTGTGTATTTAGTTGTCTGTGATACATCCTTTGAGTTAATGGTAATGATAATCATATTTTCAAGAGTGAAAATTTAAGACATGATAATCATTATTAACTCATAAACAGCTCCCGACCATAGGATCATCACGAGGATGGTGATTGATCCGGAAGGTTGGTGTACGATCGTTTCTCTTTAGTAGATGAGTCTTGAGTCTACGGTGTGGAGACACCGGAGCGAGAGTACAGGTACTCGTTAGAGAATGAGGGCACTGAGCGTGACCACCTCGAGTAGTCATTAGGGAGTCTACCTTCTCGTCAATGACTGACTCGATGCTGCAGTAGTGTGTCTGGTTCTTTGATCTAAGATGCATCGGCAGTTCACCTTGAGGGTGTTATAGTTTGACTACACCATTACTCGGTCTCCTAGCCATATGGAACCCTGAGGTGTATGTTGGCTATAGCATGTTCATTGTAGGAACTGGATTGCATCAAGATGGGATCTATCTACCTCGGTGGTAGAGGAGTAGCCCTATGATGATCATGAGAATCAAGTCCAGAAATCCATGGCCATGGTAGAGTGAAATAATAGAAAGAGTTTCTATTTAGATTTTCACATTGGACTCGAATCGAATGATTACATCATATGACAGAGACTAGGGTTTGACGAGTTCACCTTAACCCTAATCTGATCGGGGCTCAAGATAGAAGAACTTAATCACACAGGTAGCTGCACCAAGAGGTTCACATTCAGCTCTGATGGGTTGCCACCATATACTGCTAGGTGTCACTGGTGGATTTTGGGAGCAATTAGAATGATTTAGATGATCGATCATTCTAGCTGTTCGAATCAGAAGAGTTCTGATCCATCGAAAGGAGTTTCGATGATGTCTATGATAGAGATCATGACATATCCCATTACCATACAGAACTGAACCTAACTGGGTCACACAAACAAGGGTTTGAATCTGGTGATCATCAATTGAACTGATCTAGTTCAATTGATCTGAATGAGATTCAATTAGGTTCAAGGAAATCGTGCTAGCACTCGATTGAACCTAACGTTCTTCTTTTACTATCACAAATAAGTTGTCCTGACTGAGCCAAAGGAGTTTGTGCTCAATCAGAGGCCTTCATATGGTCTGACTGGAGGTTGTCCAAGTCAGAATAGGTTGTCTTATTTGTAAGACATTACCTGCCATTTTTGGTCACCTGCCATTTCTTGTTCTTTGACTTTGGTCAAAAGTCTACCTTTGACTGGTCAAACGTTGACCATTGACCACTTTGACTTTTGACCACATGTCATGCACCTATTGGAGAGCTGGTGGGGGCCTGTCCCCCTGCCAGAACCTTGGCAAGGAGAAGGGGCGCACGCCAAGGGTGGCGTGAGCCCAAGTAGGAGGCGCCTAGGAGTCCTTGTTGGACAAGGACTCCACCTCCCTTTTGGATTCCAATTAGAGTTCTACTAAGAATCCAGTTTGACTGGTCTTAGGCGCCCTCTAAGGAGGAATCCAGGGTCTCTATTCCAACCAATCAGATTTAGATCTGATTTCACAAAGGGTTGTGATTGGTTGGAGAGGAAGAGGAGTTGGATCACAAGAGGTCTATAAATAAGACCCTACGCCCAACCCTAATCCTAAGCGAATGCAATTGAGAAACCCCACGCCCCAAGGCTGCCTCTCCCCTCCTTCTCCATGCCATAGCCTCTTCTCCCCTTGCTCTCCACGTCCAAAAGGTGTTTTGGACTTAGGTTGGTGCGATTCAGATCAAGGAAAGGCGATCAAAAGCAAGAAGGCTGCGCTGCTGCAAAAGGACGACTGCAGATCTTCAAAAGAGTTTTGAAGATCCTCCAGATCAGATCCAGATCTGATTTTTGGAGGTGTGATAGAGAAGAAGAGGATCTCCAGATCCAACCCGAGTGGATACCGGTAGAGGCCAGGCGCTTGCGTGGCTAAGATCCAGAACCTTCCGCTGCAATCAGGATCATCTACAGGGTAATAGGATTACCCAAATCAGGATAAATTAAATTTGATTTAATTTATCTTATTTTATTTTTATTTATTAAAATAATAATAATCAGATCTAAAACTTATCAAGATCTGATTAAGATCAAGAGAAAATTTTTGAAATATATCTCTTGATCTGATCAGATCTGGACGAACCTGGACCGGGAAATCAGGATTTCCCTTCAGGGGCATTGGGGAATTTTCAGATACTCTTGAGTTGGGCGCAGGGTCTTATTTATAGACTATGCTGTGATCCAACTCCTCTTCTTCCCAACCAATCACAACCTTTGTGAAATCAGATCTAAATCTGATTGGTGGGAATAGAGTCCCTTGGATTCATCCTTAGATGGTGCCTAAGACCAGTCAAACTTGGTTCTTAGGAGAAGTCTAATTGAATCCAAAAAGGAGATGGAGTCCCTGTCCAAATAGGGACTCCTGGGTGCCTCCAAGCTTGGGCACACGCCAAGGGTGGCGTGCACCCTCCTCCTTGCCAGGTTCTGGCAGGGGACAAGCCCCTACCAGCTCTCCAATAGGTGCATGACACGTGGATCAAAAGTCAAAGTATCAATGGTCAACATTTGACCGAGTCAAAGGTCAACTTTTGACCAAAGTCAAAGGACGAGAAATGGTAGGTGACCAAAAAATGGTAGGTATTATTCTTACAAAATAAGACAACCCTTTTCTGAACCTGGACAGGCTCCAGTCAGACCAAAGTGAAGGCCTCTGATGAGCACAAACTCCTTTGGCTCAGTCAGGACAACTATTTATGATAGTAAAAGAAGAACGTTAGGTTCAATCGAGTGCTAGCACGATTTTCTTGAACCTAATTGAATCTCATTTAGATCAATTGAACTGAATTAGTTCAATTGATGATCACCAAATTCAAACCCTTGTTTGTGTGACCCAGTTAGGTTCAGTTCTATATGGTAATGGGATATGTCATGATCTCTATCATCGACATCATCGAAACTCCTTTCGATGGATCAAAACTCTTCTGATTCGAACAGCTAGAATGATCGATCATCTAAATCATTCTAATTGCTCCCAAAATCCACCAGTGACACCTAGCAGTATATGGTGGCAACCCATCAGAGCTGAATGCGAACCTCTTGGTGCAGCTACCTATGTGATTAAGTTCTTCTATCTTGAGCCCCGATCAGATTAGGGTTAAGGTGAACTCGTCAAACCCTAGTTTCTGTCATATGATGTAATCATTCGATTCAAGTCCGATGTGAAAATCTAAATAGAAACTCTTTCTATTATTTCACTCTGCCATGGCCATGGACTTCTGGACTTGATTCTCATGATCATCATAGGGCTGCTCCTCTACCACCGAGGTAGATAGATTCCATCTTGATGCAATCCAGTTCCTACAATGAACATGCTATAGCCAACATACACCTCAAGGTTCCGTATGGCTAGGAGACCGAGTTATGGTGTAGTCAAACTATAACACCCTCAAGGTGAACTATCGATGCACCTCAGATCAAAGAACCAGACACACCACTGCAGCATCGAGTCAGTCATTGACGAGAAGGTAGACTTCCTAATGACTACTCGAGGTGGTCACGCTCAATACCCTCTCTAATGAGTATCTGTACTCTCGCTCTGATGTCTCCACATCGTAGACTCAAGACTCATCTACTAAAGAGAAGCGATTATTTACCAACCTTCTGGATCAATCACCATCCTCGTGATGATCCTATGGTTGGGAGCATTTTATGAGTTAATAATGATTATTCATGTCTTAAATTTTCAACTCTTGAAAATATGAATTATCATTACCATTAACTCAAAGAATGTATCACAGACACTAAATACACATATGTGATAGAAAATAATCCATTTTATTAATTATAGTCAAAATTACAATTTTGCCCCTAGAAGTGTATTACAAGTGTCAGGCAATTCTGGCTTCTAGGGCACATATATCTAACATCATCCTTCTCCATCATCCCAAAGGCTCCGCAAATTTATGCTCTAGTTCAAACTGCTGAATACATCCTCGACTACTTCTCCATCTTTCTACAATCGAAGGATCTATAGCCGCTTCTTTAACCTTCCTTCGACTATTATCCCTTGAAAAAACTCTCTTCATCCATCAAACTACCCCACACTATCCATCTTCTTAGAGAACCTTGATGCTCTCTGCTGAGATACCTTCCTTGGCTGCTGCATCATCGAACCTCTCTTAGCCCTGCATCTTTAGAAAAGTGCTACTACAGCACTCCATCGCTCCCTGCCATCACCCATCATATATCCCAGTCTTTCTATCAAGACAGACCAACCAATCATGCACCCAAACCTTCCATCCTAGGAAAAATCCTTCATGTTAATCCTCTTAGCCTCTACCTTCAATCCGCTACTCCAGGTTGGCCAAAGCATAGCATTAATAATGGTAGATCTGAGACATACCGTGGATACTCATGCAAATTTTTGATTTCACCTTGTATGACTTTTCCTTCTCTTTCATGCACCATCAGGCCCTGATACCAAATATTGGCGCATCACCATGGCATCATCTAGCTCTGATACCAATTATTATCCTGGCATCACCAAGCTTCGATATCATATTGTAGAAACCCCTGATCTTTAGGATGGACCTAGAGAGATCTTGGACATTCTCTAAGGCAGTATACCATAGATCATCACCTAGATCTATGCTAGGGTGCCTCCCTCCTCAGGATTGAGGGATGCATCTCCTCTCTCTAGGACTTCTTCGAAAACCTAGGACAACAACACTAGAGAGAAGAGAAAAGAGAGATTGAGAAAGAAAAGATCTATATTGCTTATACCTTTTAAAACCTGAATACAATCTATGTATTTACACATAGCCATTAAACCAGACCTAAAAACTCCTCTGGCTAACCTAATACATGAAAGCACTCACTGGGCTCATGTACACCCATGCCTCCCATGCTCTCATCTCCTAGATCTAAACCTAACCCATACATGAGTTAGCCCCCTTAAGATCTCTCAAACCAGGCCTTAAGACTCCTAGGATAAGTCCCTATCCTAGCCCCAAATAGATCCTCCGCATAGCCTTGCCCACGCATTGAGCCGACTCCATCTCAGCATTGAGCCGACTAACCTGAGACTGGATCGGCTTAGTTTCAGACTGAGCCGACCCAGTTGCATGCCATGCCTACCATCCTGAAATGCATCTTTCTATTTGGCTTATCTTCTAATACTTAGCCAATCTAGTTTTAGACTGAGTTGTCTAACCTACAGAAGAGTCCTTTTCTACGGTCTTCATGCTCCAGCTTTAGTTTCTTGCTCCATCTTATATCCTAGGTCTCTGAAGCACCAACTAAGCCCCTCAAGACCCTCAACACTTAGACCTTGAGCCCATGGAGGGCTACACACTGCCTCCACCCTAGGACAACTCCTATCCTAGCTCTAAGACCACACCTATTCTAGAATCCCTAGAGCCAACACCCTGACTCCACCATGGCCTTCCAAGGCTTGGGAGCACCATCAATCCTCATATAATGGAATAAAGTTCTCTTAAATCGAAGCTAAAATGAAAAAGATATGAAGCCCAAAAGTTTAAAAGCAAAAAAAAAAGTTTAGACCGACTGGCTGGTCAATCCAGCAAACTAGATTTTGGTCCAGCAGCAAACCCAGCCCGACCACTGGTTGAACCAAAGTCGATCGCCCGGCCCATCAGTGATGCAGCCCGCCAGAGCCCATGCACAAAGTAAGCATGTAGCCTAGCTCCATTATTTGGTTGACACCAGGGTGTCATCATTTCCTTATGCGGTCTATGGTGGACTGACTTTCAGTTCAGCAAGTGAGTGAAGGATAATCCTAATTTTCTGGATCAGGTTCATTCAGATCTGATCGGATCAAGAGATATATTTCAAAAAAAAAATTTTTTGATCCATAATTAGATCTTAAAATATTTTCAGATCTGATTCTTATTATTCTAATAATTAAAATAAAAAATCTAGATAAATTAAATCAAATTTAATTTATCATGATGTAGGATAATCCTATTACCCATTAATGATCCTGTAAGCAGCGGAAGGTTCTGAATCTAGCCACGCAAGTGCCTAGCCTCTACCGATATCCACTCAGGCTAGATCTAGAGATCCTCTTCTTTTCTATCACATCTCCAAAAATCAGATCTGAATCTGATTTGGAGGATCTTCAAAATACCTTTCGAAGATCAGCAGTTGTCCTTTGCAGCAGCGCAGCCTTCTAGCTTTCTGTCACCTTTCTCTCGTCTGGATTGCACCAACTTGGATCCCAAACCACTTTGGGCATGGAGAGGAGAGGGAGAAGATGGACTTGGCATGGAGGAGGATGAGAGAGGCAGCCTTGGGGTGTGGGAATTGCATTCACACTTCTTTGAGTTGGGCACAGGGTCTTATTTATCGATTATGCGTGATCCAACTCTTCTTCTTCCAACCAATCACAACCCTTTGTGAAATCAGATCTAAATCTGATTGGTGGGAATAGAGTCCCTTGGATTCCTCCTTAGATGGCACCTAAGACCAGTCAAAGTTGGTTCTTAGGAGGAAGTCTAATTGGAATCCAAAAAGGAGATGGAGTCCCTGTCCAACAGGGACTCCTAGGCGCCTCCAGCTTGGGCACACGCCAAGGGTGGCGTGCGCCCTCCTCCTTGCCAGGTTCTGGTAGGGGGACAAGCCCCCACCAGCTCTCCAATAGGTGCGTGACATGTGGACAGAAGTCAAAGTGTCAATGGTCAACATTTGACCAGTCAAAGGTCAACTTTTGACCAAAGTCAAAGGACGAGAAATGGCAGGTGACCAAAAATGGCAGGTATTATCTTACAAAATAAGACAACCCTTTTCTGACCTGGACAAGGCTCCAGTCAGACCAAGTGAAGGCCTCTGATCGAGCACAAACTCCTTTGGCTCAGTCAGGACAACTATTTATGATAGTAAAAGAAGAACGTTAGGTTCAATCGAGTGCTAGCACGATGATTTCCTTGAACCTAATTGAATCTCATTCAGATCAATTGAACTGGATCAGTTCAATTGATGATCACCAGATTCAAACCCTTGTTTGTGTGACCCAGTTAGGTTCAGTTCTGTATGGTAATGGGATATGTCATGATCTCTATCATCGACATCATCGAAACTCCTTTCGATGGATCAGAACTCTTCTGATTCGAAACAGCTAGAATGATCGATCATCTAAATCATTCTAATTGCTCCCAAAATCCACCAGTGACACCTAGCAGTATATGGTGGCAACCCATCAGAGCTGAATGCGAACCTCTTGGTGCAGCTACCTGTGTGATTAAGTTCTTCTATCTTGAGCCCCGATCAGATTAGGGTTAAGGTGAACTCGTCAAACCCTAGTTTCTGTCATATGATGTAATCATTCGATTCAAGTCCGATGTGAAAAATCTAAATAGAAACTCTTTCTATTATTTCACTCTGCCATGGCCATGGGCTTCTGGACTTGATTCTCATGATCATCATAGGGCTGCTCCTCTACCACCGAGGTAGATAGATTCCATCTTGATGCAATCCAGTTCCTACAATGAACATGCTATAGCCAACATACACCTCAGGGTTCCATATGGCTAGGAGACCGAGTTAATGGTGTAGTCAAACTATAACACCCTCAAGGTGAACTGCCGATGCACCTCAGGTCAAAGAACCAGACACACCACTGCAGCATCGAGTCAGTCATTGACGAGAAGGTAGACTTCCTAATGACTACTCGAGGTGGTCACGCTCAGTGCCCTCGTTCTCTAACGAGTACCTGTACTCTCGCTTCGGTGTCTCCACACCGTAGACTCAAGACTCATCTACTAAAGAGAAGCGATTGTACACCAACCTTTCTGGATCAATCACCATCCTCGTGATGATCCTATGGTCGGAAGCATTTTATGAGTTAATAATGATTATTCATGTCTTAAATTTTCAACTCTTGAAAATATGAATTATCATTACCATTAACTCAAAGGATGTATCACAGACACTAAATACACATATGTGATAGAAAATAATCCATTTTATTTATAGTCAAAATTATAATTTTGCCCCTAGAAGTGTATTACAAGTGTCAGCCAATTCTGGCTTCTAGGGCACATATATCTAACAATCTCCCACTTGTCCTAAAGCCAATTGGCTACAAGTCTAAGTCCCATCTTCTCAAGGTGGGCTTCGATCTTCTGCTGGCCCAATGGCTTTGTAAGCGGTCTGCCACATTATCTGTGGAGTCGACTCTCTTGACCTCGACGTAACCCTTCTCGAGGTAATCGCGGATGAGGTGGTATCGCCGCTCAATGTGCTTGGATTTCTGATGAGACCTCGGCTCCTTAGCAAGGGCTATGGCGCCATTATTGTCGCAGTACAGAGGAATGGCATCTGATGGCATTACTCTGATTTCTGTAGCAAACTTCTTGTACCAGAATGCTTCCTTCGCAGCCTCTGATGCAGCGATATATTCTGCTTCCATGGTGGAATCTGCTATCACGATTTGCTTGAAACTCTTCCAGCTGACAGCACCACCATTGCACACAAACAGACTCCCAGATGTCGACTTTCGATCATCTACATCGGACATGAAATCCGAGTCTGTGTATCCCTGGACTTGGAGTTCTCCATTACCAAAGACCAACATCATATCCTTAGTTCTTCTTAAGTACTTAAGGATACATTTCATAGAAGTCCTAGTGTTCTTCACCTGGATTTGACTGATATCTGCTTGTGACACTCACAGCATGGGCTATATCAGGTCGTGTACATAGCATGGCATACATGAGGCTCCCTATTGCAGAAGCATAAGGGATCTTGCTCATGCATTCTATTTCCTCAGGTGTGCTAGGGCACATCTTCTTGGAAAGATGAATACCATGTCTGAAGGGTATTAATCCCCTCTTAGAGTTTTCCATACTAAACCTCTTTAGTACTTCCTCTATGTACATCTTCTGTGAAAGTCCTAGCATCCTATTCGGTCTATCCCTATAGACCTTAATTCCTAGAATAAAGGATGCTTCACCTAGGTCTTTCATGGAGAATTTCTTGGACAACCATATTTTGACTATCGTCAACATGGGAATATCATTCCCAATAAGGAGGATGTCATCCACGTACAATACGAGGAAGACAACAGTGCTCCCACTGACCTTTTTGAAGACACATGGTTCCTCTTCATTTTTGATGAAACCAAACTTTTTGATCACATCATTGAAATGAGTGTTCCAGCTCCGAGATGCTTGCTTAAGTCCATATATGGACCTTTGCAGCTTGCAAACCTTGTGATCAGTATCACTGGATGTGAAACCTAGCGGCTATTCCATATAGATATCTTCCTCAAGATATCCATTTAAGAATGCCATTTTCACATGTCCATTTGCCATATTTCATAATCGAAATAGGCTATGCAATGGCAAGCAATGTGCGGATGGATTTTAGCATAGCCACTAGGGAAAAGGTATCCTGATAGTCAATGCCTTCGCGTTGACTATAACCTTTTGCCACTAGTCTAGCCTTGAATGTCTCCACATTCCCATCTGCACCAATCTTTCTCTTGAAGATCCATTTACACCCAATAGGTACTATACCTTCTGGTGGATCTACCAAGGTCCAGACTTGGTTTGAGTGCATCGAGTCAATTTCTGACTGCATTGCCTCTAGCCATTTCTCGGAGTCGATATCTGATATCGCCTCGTTGTAGGTTTTGGGATCATCACCATGAGCACCATTACCTACGAGGAATATTTTCTCTACTTTCTCTGAAATAATACCTAAGTATCTTTCAGGGGGACGGAAAACTCTTTCCGATCTACGAGGTGGAGGAGGTAGTGTTCTTATTGGCTCAACCTGATTTGGTTCCAATTGGTCCTTAGCTCATTGTACTTGTGAGACTTTCTCATCAAGCTTAATCTGCTTTCCAATGCCGCTATCTTGAATAAACTATTTTTCAAGAAAGATGGCATGTCGACTCACAATCACATTGTGGTCTTCTGGAATGTAGAAATAGTATCCTAATGACTCTTTAGGATATCCTATGAATCGAGCTCTAAAGGACCTAAACTCTAACTTGTCCGCTTGTTGTCTTTTGACATGAGCCGGACAACCCCAAATTCTGAGATGACTCAGACTTGGTTTCTTACCATGCCATATCTCATACGGTGTGGTAGGAATGGTTTTAGAGGGAACCCTATTCAGTAGATAAATTGAAGTTAACAATGAGTGTCCCCAAAGAAAATCAGGGAGGTCTGTGAAGCTCATCATGGATCGAACCATATCCAATAGAGTCTGATTTCTCCGTTCTGAAATCCCGTTGAGTTGAGGTGTTTCTGGTGGAGTCCATTGAGAGACTATGCCATTTTTCTTGAGATAGTCTAGGAATTTTTGGCTAAGGTATTCACCTCCTCGATCTGATCGAAGAACCTTAATGGATTTTTCAGTTTATTTTTCTACTTCATGTCTGAATTCTTTGAACTTTTCAAAAGCTTCAGACTTGTGTCTCATAAGATACACATACCCATACCTAGACAGATCATCGGTAAAGGTAATGAAGTAGACAAAATTGCCTCTAGCCGGCACATCAAATGGGCCGCACACATCAGTATGTACTAGGGCAAGGAGATCTGTGGCCCTTTCCCCATGTCCTACAAAAGGGAAGTTTAGTCATTTTGCCTTGAAGACAAGATTCACAAGTTGGATATGACTCGGAAGTCAATGGACTCAATAGCCCATTTTTCTCCAATTTGTTGATCCTATCTTCTGCTATATGACCTAATCTCAGGTGCCATAGATACCTATCATTTGGACTATCCCTAGGTCATTTGGCATTCACGTTTTGCTCGATAGTTAGAACAGATACATCAATATGTAGCTGATAAAGATCGTTAATAAGGAAACCATTTGCAATTTTATTTCTTTCATAAAGAATGTTACAATGGTCCTTAAAGAAGGTAATCACATAGCCTTCTAGTGCTAAGCATGAAACAGAAATCAAATTCCTACTAGCTGCAGGCACATAATAACAATCTTTCAAAACTAAGTCTAAACCAGATGGTAATCAAAGAGGATATGTTCCCTCAACCATGGCAGCAACTCTTGCTCCATTACCGATGCATAGGATCATGTCTCCATCCTTCAGCCTCCTACTATCCTCAAGACCTTACATGGAAGTGCACAGATGAGCACTAGAACTAGAGTCAAGCACCCAACTGGATGTAGAAGAAACCACAAGGTTAGACTCAATAACGAGCATACCTCCAGAAGGACCTTCCTTCTTGTTCTTCAGGGTGGCCAGGTAAGTAGGGCCGTTCTGCTTCCAGTGGCCATCGCTGTTCCAATGAAAATACTTTTCTTTGACATCGGCCTTCTTCTTTGACTCTGCCTTATTCTTCTTTGCTCCTTCCACCTTCTGCTTTTTCGCAGACTTTTTTTTCTTTTTAGAAGACTTTCTTTTGGAATAAGTTTATTCCATAGCAAGAACTGAGCCTTTAGAATATTTCATAGAAAGCTCAGCGGTGACCAACATATTCATTAATTCGGCCAAGAAATTTTGAAGTTTATGCATTTGGTAATTCATGATGAATTGCCCATATGCATCAGTCAAGGATTGCAGAATAACATCATTCTACAGATCCAAGTCTAACTTCACACCGAGCTTCTCAAGCTCTTCTAAGTCTTTGATCATCATCAGACAATGATCTTGGACTGACTATCCATCATGCATCTTAGCCTTAAAAGGTTATTTCATGACTTGATACTTGGCAGCGCGGCTCTGTTCACCAAACATCTTCTACTGGTGAGCCAACATTTGGTGAGCAGTCATGATATCTTCAAGTTGGCACTAGAGCTCATCAGACATCGAGCCCAACATGTAATATCTGGCCTTATTATCTTCGTCTATCCATTTTTTTAAAGATGCTCTCTGTTCAGTGGATGGATGGGCTGGTAAGGTGGGAGGATCCTGATCCAATACATGGGTTAACTTCTCAAAATCCAAAATAATTTTGTAGTTCCTGAGCCAATCTTTATAATTGGGTCCGGTCAGTCTATGTGTGTCCAAGATACGTGCTAATGGGTTGGACACAGACATTTTTCTGTAGAGAGTCAAAGATTCTAGTTAGATACTGTAATTATGACTTGACCAATTTATTTAGAAATTTTATTTTTAAACAAATTAGCTCCCACTATTTTCTCAGATCCCTACACTTCCTCTGTAGAGATGCAAAAATCTCCATGATTAATGATTTCTAGTGGGTGGTGCGGTCTCACCAACTGACTCATCACCTCACCTAATAGTTATTGGTGATGGGTTAGCCAATGAGTGAACAACTCTTGTTCAATGATTCTCTAATCATGGTGCACCCAAACTTGGTCTCTAATTCATGAATCTCACCGTATCCAGAATATTGATCCACTCCTTAGTTAAGTCAGACCCACCATTTGCATAGACTGGATTCCTAATTGAGTCTCTCACCATATCCAAAATATTGAGCCCAACTCATCCTCCAGCCCATAGCATCCAATGCCTAATAGACATGGTTGCATCTTCTCGGTGCAACTGAGCCACTGTATCCAGTCGAGAACAATCAACCCCGAGAAGGGCCCGCACATCTACAATGGTGGAAGACCTCAGACTTAATCTTTTCTTAGGGAGAATTGATTCAGGTCTCATTAAACTAGACTTGTCATAGTCATAACAATTATGACTAACCTAGTGGCATGGGTTAGCTCGGATTATTGACCACCTCAAATTCAGAACTGAGTCAACAGATATGGCCAGGTAAGTGAGACCGGTGGAAGGGATATGCCATTAACTCGTACAAGAATGCATTCAGGATCGAGTAGCTTCCAATTAAAAACCAGTCGGTCGTATGTGCCAAACTTACCTTAGACACCAAATTATTGAGTCAGAACCAATTGGGTTAGCCTACAATCCAGACTCTAACCTCTAAGCCTAATTAGGTCTTGCTTGATCGTGACTCGATCTTGACCCAGACTTAATCCTATTAGGCTGGTCAATTTAAGCATTGTTGATCCCATCTAACCAACTCTTGATTCGGTTTGATCAACCGCTTAGACCTAATTGAGCTACCCAAGCCCGAACCCAGTATTATGAATATGTCTTAGATCTAAAATTCTTAATTTTAGACCTAATTAATATTTCATAATCTTAATTTTTAATTAAGTAGGGTTCATAAACAAAATATGCATAATAAATCCTAGGGTTTCAGGATCTAGGATTTTGCAGAAAGTAAGTTTTGGGTTTCTGATTAAGGACGAATGCACAGCACCCCTACACGTCATAAGAACACCCCATCGGATGGAAAGAGAGGGCCTTTAAATCCTTTCTTCGTTCTTATGACCGGACGGCCAAGAGGAATGCCTTAATCAGGAACATGTAATACTACAAAATAGTTTTAGATCTATATCATATATCTCATATACAAATTAGATCTAATCATGGCATATTTTGCATACATCTCATGTATCGAATCATGCATATTTTTAGATCTAAATTATCTCATAATAATCTAAAAAATTAGATTTAAATTAATCTTATCAAAATAAACTCTAATCTAGACAACTATGTAGAACTATTCTACAACTAGTCTAGACATGCATCAATCATATCTCATATGATGTTAAAATTAAATAATTTTTATTTACTATTTTTTAGATGTTATTATAATAATTATAATATTAAAAAATAGTAAATAAATAGATCTAAAATATGATTTAATCAAATTAAATTGTAAACATGCAAGACTATTCTATAGAACTATTCTATTTTAGAACTAGTCATGCATATTTTCAAATCTTAGATCTAAATTATTTAATTTTAATTTTTTTGATTTCAGATCTAATAACATCTTATGTGACATTTGAAATCACATATTTTTTTATTAGAATAAATTTGAAATTAAATCTAAATACTTTAGAACCTTGGCTCTAATATCAGTTGAAGGACAATCCTGATTTTTTGGAACCGGTTCGTTCAGATCTGATCGGACCAAGAGATATATTTTAAATTTTTTTTTTTTGATCTATAATTAGATCTGGGATATTTCAGATCTAATTTTTATTATTCTAATAATTAAAATAAAATTTAGATAAATTAAATTAAATTTAATTTAACTTGATGTAGGGTAATCCTATTATCCATTGATGATCCTGTAAGCAGCGGTAGGTTCTGGATCTAGCCATGCAAGTGCCTGGCCTCTATCAGTATCTACTCAAACTGGATCTGAAGGTCCTCTTCTTCTCTATCATGTCTCCAAAAATCATATCTGAATTTAATTTGGAGGATCTTCAGAACAACTTTCGAAGATCAGCAGTTGTCCTTTGCAGTAGTGCAGCCTTCTAGCTTTCTGTTGCCTTTCTCTCATCTGGATTGCACCAACTTGGATCCCAAACCACTTTGGGCATGGAGAGGAGAAAAAGAAAATGGACTTGGCATGGAGGAGGAGGAGAGAGGCAGCCTTGGGGCGTGGGAATTGCATTCACACTTCTTTGAGTTGGGCGTACGGTCTTATTTATAGACTATGTGTGATCCAACTCCTCTTCTTCCAATCAATCACAACCCTTTATGAAATCAGATCTAAATCTGATTGGTGGGAATAGAGTCCCTTGGATTCCTCCTTAGATGGCGCCTAAGATCAGTCAAAGTTGGTTCTTAGGAGGAGTCTAATCAGAATCCAAAAAGGAGATGGAGTCCCTATCCAACAGGGACTCCTGGGCGCCTCCAGCTTGGGCATACGCCAAGGGTGGCATGCGCCATCCTCCTTGCCAGGTTCTGATAGGAGGACATGCCCCCATCTACTCTCCAATAGGTGCATGATACATGGACAGAAGTCAAAGTATCAATGGTCAATATTTGACCAGTTAAAGATCAACTTTTGACCAAAGTCAAAGGACGAGAAATGGCAGGTGACCAAAAATGGCAGGTATTGTCTTACAAAATAAGACAACCCTTTTCTGACCTAGATAGGCTCCAGTTAGACCAAGTGAATGCCTTTGATCGAGCACAAACTCCTTTGGCTCAATCAGGACAACTATTTATGATAGTAAAAGAAGAACGTTTGGTTCAATCGAGTGCTAGCACGATTTTCTTGAACCTAATTGAATCTCATTCAGATCAATTGAACTAGATTAGTTTAATTGATGATCACCAGATTCAAACCCTTATTTGTGTGACCTAGTTAGATTCAATTTTGTATGGTAATGGGATATGTCATGATCTCTATCATCGACATCATCGAAACTCCTTTCGATGGATCAGAACTCTTCTGATTCGAACAGCTAGAATGATCAATCATCTAAATCATTCTAATTGCTCCCAAAATCCATCAGTGACACCTAGCAGTATGTGGTGGCAACCCATTAGAGCTGAATGCAAACCTCTTGGTATAGCTACCTGTGTGATTAAGTTTTTCTATCTTGAGCCCCGATCAGATTAGGATTAAGGTGAACTCGTCAAATCCTAGTTTCTATCATATGATGTAATCATTCGATTCAAGTCTGATATGAAAACTTAAATAGAAACTCTTTCTATTATTTCACTCTACTATGGCCATGGGCTTCTAGACTTGATTCTCATGATCATCATAGGGCTGCTCCTCTACCATCGAGGTAGATAATTCCATCTTGATGCAATCCAGTTTCTACAATGAACATGCTATAGCCAACATATACCTCAGGGTTTCGAATGGCTAGGAGATCGAGTTATGGTGTAGTCAAACTATAACACCCTCAAGGTGAACTACCGATGCACCTTAGGTCAAAGAACCAGACACACCACTATAGTATCGAGTCAGTCATTGATGAGAAGGTAGACTTCCTAATGACTACTCGAGGTGGTCACGCTCAGTGCCCTCATTCTCTAACGAGTACCTGTACTCTCGCTCCGATGTCTTCACACCGTAGACTCAAGACACATCTACTAAAGAAAGCGATTGTATACCAACCTTCCGAATCAATCACCATCCTCGTGATGATCCTATGGTCGGAAGCATTTTATGAGTTAATAATGATTATTCATGTCTTAAATTTTCAACTCTTGAAAATATGAATTATCATTATCATTAACTCAAAGGATATATCACAGACACTAAATACATATATATGATAGAAAATAACCCATTTTATTGATTTTAGTCAAAATTATAATTTTGCCCCTAGAAGTGTATTACAAGTATCAGCCGATTTTGGCTTCTAGGGCACATACATCTAACAGCGAGCAAATCAAAGCACGTTGTGTGGTGGACCTAAACCCTTAAGGGGTTTACAAACTTCATGAAGCCCGGTCCATAGCGGTCTATGGCTATAGGAAAGTGCCAATTGATGGTGCTCGTTGCTCCCGATGAAGATCTAACGGCGAAGGGTGATTCCAAGTTTGATTAGGATTTTTCCAAACTTCCTGAGCATGATTTGATGGCTAAAAATCAAGCCGATAGTAATCCAATGATGGAGAACTAATCAGGGCATTGATCGGGGGCTTAGCTGCAAATTTTTTAATGGATTTTAGGCCATTGATCATAGAATGAACGACTAGAATTTTTTAGGGTGATTGAATTCGATCTAGTTTCAGGTTTTGACTCCAAAAATAACTTCAAAAATCTTATTTCTTCATCTATTTAAACCCCCTTACACCTGAAGCCTAAGAACAAACCCGCTATGCCAAAAAAAGAGAAAAATAGAGTCTCTTCCTCTCTTTCTCTCTCTTCTCCTCCTGTCTTCATTTTTTCTTCTTCCAACCTTCAATTAAAGGAGCTTGAAGATGCTAGGAGTGAGCAGATCATCAACCATATGCAGCTGATAAGTACCATAAATTTACTTATAAAAATATTAATTTATTAATTAATTTATTTTTATTATTAAAAATTAAATATTTTTATTTATTATTTTTAGGAAATATTTTACCAATAGATAGAGCTCATTTTTTTATCATAATGAAATAAGTTTGGAGCAAATCAAAGTTAAAATAGGCCCAATATGAATTTTCAAAGAAAAAAATAAAAAAATAAAATATCTCAGCCGACTCACCTAGCCAAGCCATTGAAATCAGCTTAACCGGCATGCCGCTAAAGTTAGCTTAGCCACAGAAGCTGCCCATCGGTCCATGAACTAGGCATGGACCACCAACTTAGCAAACAACAGTGAATCATAGGCTGCCACATGGTGGACCAAGACCCTTAAAGGGTTTACTGAAAATCTATCATGGCTCATGGGACATTTTGTGCTGAAAAATATATTCCAAAGCCAATCATCAGTCTATTGATGATTAAGCTATATTATAATTATAATTAATTTATTAATTAATAAAATATACTTTTTGATATTTGTTCATCATAAGTTTTCATCCTCTAATGAACTCCATTATTGTAATGATGTCCTTAGGACTATTTAGATTCGATAACGAGAGAATTTTTTGATTAGTTCTTAAAACTATTCATGATCAAATGATAGACTTTTAATAAGGATGACAGCATCTATCAAGCATAGATCGCTGTATGCCATATAGGTTGATTATCCTCTTAACCAAGGAGTATGGAGATACTAGTATAGCATACAGATGAGATGTAGGGATATATCATTATTGAACGTAACCAACTCCAGAGCATGTTACTATCAAGAATGTCTTTGATAGGATATAGATATAAATATTTCTTAGACCCGAGATCATCTCAATGGCTTGCAAGCAACTCACTATCCTTTGGTACTAGATTAACTGAATTTCTAATTCAGTAATGAAAGGCTTCTAGGCATAGTCAAGTACTTGCAAAGTCGATGTATGATCAAGATGAAATTGACAACTCCAAGAGTTAGAGAAGAATGTATCACTATATTTCAATATAGCAAAATCTTGGTCAGGATAATTCATGAGATGGATTTGATATTTTGAAATATAAGGTGGATAGCTTGATTAGAGTTGATAGATTAACTTTGAGATGTTTTATGAGCATTTTGATCAAGGGGATGAGTTATATGAAAACTATATCCACATGGATTCTAAGGATGTTGTACTACACATTCGACCTATCCGACCATTGGATACCACTGCTAGATGATCTTCGATTGGTATAGAAATTTATTCCTATGCTACCAACTTAGTTTCAAATCTATAAGATCACACACATTATAGTTCATGATCTGATCGGATGGTTGATCAATGATTGAGAATTGTTCTAAGATTAAACGATCGATATGATTGATGTTTAATCTAGTGCAAATGTTATAGGAGGATCGATTAGCAATTTGATTGCTAATTAACTTAATTTAATTAAGCCAAAAGACTGAAATTAAGTCTAATTAAATATAATTTAATTAGATTTGATTTGGGCTTGATTAGATTAAGTTCAATTGGTTTATTGGATAAGCCAAGTACAAAGAACAACTAGTCCTAGTTCAACTAGGATTTGGATCAACCCAATTTTCTAATTTGATTAAAAAATTAAATCAAAATTAAATTTAATTAAGTTCTCAATTAAATTAGGGCCTAACTTAATTGGGTTAAATTAATTTTGATTTGATTTAGTTTGAGAAACTATATTTGACCAAATCAAATATGGAATCCTAGTAAGACTAGGATCCATCTTGCACCACCTATATCCCATGCCTCCCCATGCCCACTCTACCTTTATTTTTGGTGACAAATCTCCTCTTCCTAGTCTTCACATGTGCCCACCCATCTTCTCTCTTTCTCATATAGAAATTAGTTGTGGATGCAGTCAAAGGAGAAAGTTTGAATTTGATTTGAATTTTCTTTGGATAGAGTTTTAAGAAACTAAAACTCCCCCCATGCATGCTGCCCATTCTCCCTATTTCCTCTTTGATTTATTTGGTGGAAAAAAGGGAATTTTGTGCACTATTCTCTAGTGGTCCACACCAAAAAGAAAGGAGGGGGCATCCCAACTAGTTGCCATGTTTGTTCTTTCCTAGTCTAAGAATTTGATCCAACAAGGACTCCTCTATAACTCATTATATAGGACAAATTTTATGCTGATTTTTGGACATGTTCTAGAACTTGGAGAGTGCTTTTAGGCATATGAATATCAGGTTGAGAGACCTCTTGGGCATTGGGTTTTCATAGACACCAATCTAGGTGTCTAGGTGAGAGAATAGAGAAGAAGAAGAGGGTCTTCTTCTAGTGTTGCTTTATTCTTCTCTTATCCTCCTCTTTTGAGATTTTTTTTATGAGAGTGACCCAGATTTGAAATCTCTCCTCTTTCTTCTATTCTTTAGAGGAGTCCAAACCTAGAAGAAGAAAGCACTGGATCAACTGTCAAAGAAGGATCAGTACAGTACTAGCATACTGTACTAATTTCCTATGTAGGATTTCTAATCTGAGTTCGTGGGCTTGTGTGGATATCTCTTAGAGGTCGGATGTGTGTGTGGCTTAGAGCATCATCCTCGAGCCTAGATCAATAAGTTAGAATATCTAACTTTCATAGGTAATATAGATCTAATATGTTTTTATATACCTACATTAGATGTAGTGTAGATGCATGTTGATATGATCAACATGTTCTTCTTTCTTTATATTTTTAATTTTTGATTTAATCTCATAACATAATCATATAATAGAATCTTATACCTAAAAACTCTCTACTTTTTATAAATAAATTTTAATTTATTTTAATTTTTTGCCATCTGATTTTGAAAAAGTTTCAAGATCTAGCCTTGAAATCCTAGGTCTAGTTTCTTCAATTGGTATCAGAGCCTAGGTTGATTATTAGATGATTATATGTGCATATTTAGATTAATTATTAGATTAAATCTATTTTATAATCTAATTATTAAATCTAAAATTAAAAATTTTAATCACATAAACTGATTGTAAGGTTGTCCTGCTATAAGGTTTACCCATTATAGTGGAGAGATTGTTCTAGTTCGTGTAGAACTACTTTTTATCATAAATTTATTAGATATGATCTAATTTTATTTATAATTTATTAAATTTAAAAGAGTTTTAGATCTCAAAGTAAAAATTTTAGATTGCACGGACTGATTATAAGGTTGTCTTGCTATAAAGTTTACCCCTTATAGTGGAGAAGTTGTCCTAATATGTGTTGATCCAAAACATTAATTATAAAATTTTAGATTAGATCTAAAAAATTTTATGATCTAATTAAAATATTTAAATTTAATTTTAATCATCACAAATGTATTATATTTGATCTAAGATAATTTATGATCGATTGGAGTTGAAAATATTTCAATTACATGAACCAGTTTAGATTAGATCTAAAGTAGTTTCATGATTATCTTACTTGCATATTGATTATGATTCAAACATACAACTTGGTTGGTAGAGCCATGTTAGATTAAAGAATAAATTTAATTAGAAAATTGATTAAATCTAATCAATTATTGTCTTAGATTAGATCAAGGATTCTTAGATCAATTACAATAGTTGTAGTTGGTCAAGTCCATGTCTTTAACGAGACCTAAGATGGACTTGATTCTTGGCTACGTGGTTTAGCATGAACTGTTAGATTGATCTAATCAAAACTAATTAAACCAGTTAAAGTTTAAGATAAATCAAATCAGTGATCTTTAATTGGCAGCCTACTTATCTAGCTATTTTTGATGGTGTCTAAGGTAAGCTTTAGCAGACCCTCCCACTGATCGAACTTACCAGGCCTCTTAATAAAATTATATTTTAATTAGATCACTTGACTAATCGAGCTGACCCATATCAGTTAAGTAAATCAGTGTGACTAATTTAGGTGCTCCTTGACCAGCCTATTAATGATCTTCCTAAAGTTGACTTGATGAAGCCAGTGGAAGGATCATAACAAGCTGGTTCATCTGACCTTCTCTCTTTCTTAAATTAAAATCCTCTAAAATTATTAGATTCTTAAAATGAAATAGTTATGATGATAATTAGATCATAGCCTCCTATTAAGTGGATGATAATGGATCCATTAGTTGGATAATCATTGGAGGCCCATAGGCCTGGTGCTTATCCGCTAATGAAATTATCATTCATAATATGTTTTCTTGATCGCGTCTCTCTAAATGGTGATTAGGTTGACTAACCATAGTTGGGCTTAATCATTCATTAGTTAGATGGACCAAGTATGATCATGTTAATGGTTGGACCTAATTGGGACTTTCAGTGGAGGCCCTAGCCTACTAAAAAGATACTTGAGGCAAAATTAAATTACTAAAAATTATTTGAAGAAATAATTGGTTATGAACCTACCCTTAGATGGACATGGGTTGACCAACCATAGTTGGGCTTGTGTGCAGTCTATGTGGATTCTAATACCCACTAAGAAATTAGGATAATTTCTCAAATTAGAGGTAGAGGCTACCAGCTCGAATAAAATAGTGGAAGAACCTTTTGATTAAAGTCCAAATCTTTAGATTTAATGAATCGATTACTAATTAGGCTTTTGATTCTCCTTTATGTAGTTAAACATAAACCATAGTTGCTCCATTCACTATTAGACAGTGATAAACTTATGGAACCCAACTTCGATAATAAGTATCAAAAGTTGAATGTTGTTTAGTAGCATGAAGTGGTTTGTGCTGAGGCCTCTATGCCCAATTTAAACATAAGATCAAAGAATAACCTAGTTCAGGCAGAATGCTTCTACTATAAGAAGTAAGGGCATTGGAAGAGGAACTATCCTCAGTGTCTTGATTTTCATGATTCCAACATGTTGAAAAAGAGAGATGAGCAAGTAGTTGCTGATCAAGAATGTTATATGATAACATCTTGTAATTTTTCTATTTGTGATATTTCTACTTAGGTATTAGATATCAAAAGTCCAGTCCATATTTGCAACTTATTGCAAGGACTTCAAATTAGTAGAAAATTTGAAAATAATGAGTGATTCTTGAATGTTGGAGATGTAGCTATGGAAATAGTTCAACTTATTCTCAATACTAATATCATTTTTTTAAATGAATGTCATTATTACCCTTCCTTTCTGATAAATATGATCTCTATTAGCCTTTTGGCCAAAGATGGTTATCATTTATCTATAAAGAGAGATTATTATGATATCATTATGAATGATGTTACAATAATGCAAGGATAATAAAGAAATATTATTTATATTTTATTATAGCCTATGAGTGTAAGTATGCTTTTAGAAAATATCATAGATTAGATAATATCTCTGATATCTATCTATGGCACTATAGGCTAGGTCACATTAACAAGAATAGGATAAATAGGTTGATCCAAGAGAAAATTCTTGAAGTAAATGATTGTGAATCACTTCCAACTTATGAGTCATGTCTTCTTGAAAAAATGACCAAGTCACCTTTTACTGAAAAAGGTGAAGGAGCCTCTAAGCTCTTAGGTCTAGGACATACTGATGTATGTGGACCTATGAGTATAAGTGCTAGAGATGGATATTTATACTTCATCACTTTCATAGATGATCTATCCAGATACGGATATGTCTATCTAATGAAATATAAGTCGGATTCATTTGAAATATTCAAAAGATTCTGAAGTGAAGTAGAAAAATAAACTGGAAAGAGTATTAAAACTGTTCGATTAGATTGAGGAGGTGAATATCTATCCAGTGAGTTCTTGATATATTAATGAGATTCTCTCATAGTGGACTCCTTTAGAAATACCATAACATAATGGTATATCGGAAAGAAAAAATTGAACCTTGTTAGACATGATTCGATCCATGATGGGATTTGCTAGTTTGCCTATTTCATTTTGGGGTTATGCTCTTGAGACTACATGTTATATATTGAACAATGTATCGAGTAAATCTATTGCAAAGACTTCATGTGAGATATGGACTGGGCATAGGCCTACACTCTCTCATCTATGGGTTTGGGGTTGTCCAGCCTATATCAAATGTTTGCATACAGATAAGCTTAGACCCTGGTCTGATAAGTGTGTATTTATAGGATATCCCAAAGAAAGTAAGGGTTACTATTTCTATCATGCTGATGAACAAAAGTTGTTCATCAGTCTTAAGGCATTCTTTTAGAAAAAAAGTTTTTTGGTGAAGGAACTATTGCCTCTAAGATTGAACTTGATGAAGTTCAATAGGCAGAAAGACCGACACCTATAGCTGAACTTAAGTTAGATTTGATTAGATCAGATCTAGAGCCCAATGTACCTGCACCATTAAGACAATCTGATAGAGTACCGTATTAGTTGGATAGATACTATGGTTTCTTGGTCCGAGATGGTGATCCCATTGAACTTGATGAGAATGATGAGGATCTAATCACCTATATGGATGTAATGTAGAAATCAGATTTTGAGAAATGGCTTGAGGCCATGAAGTCCAAAATGGAGTCCATGAAGTTCAATGATGTATGGACATTGATTGACCCACCTGAAGGGGTTAAATCCATTGGGTGTAAATAGATCTTCAAAAGAAAAAGAGGTGCAGATAAAAATGTAGAGACCTATAAAGTTCGTCTAGTTACTAAGGGATATCGTCAATGTTATGGTGTTGACTATGATGAGATGTTCTCCCCTATGGCAATGCTCAAATCCATTCGGATAATGCTTGCGATTACTATCCATTTGGACTATGAGATCTGACAAATGGATGTGCAGATAGCTTTCCTAAATGAAGAGCTAACCAAAGAGATGTATATGATATAACCTGAGGGGTTCACATCCACAGATGAGTCCAAGGTGTGCAAGCTTTAGAGATCTATTTATAGATTAAAGCAGGAATCTTGGAGTTGGAACATAAATTTTGATGAGGTAATCAAAACATATGGCTTCGTTAAGAATGAAGAAGAGCCCTGCATTTATAAATGGACAAATGGTCTAGTAGTGATATTTTTTATCTTATATGTGGATGATATTCTATTAATTAGAAATGACATCCTTGCATTGCAAGAAATAAAAGTCTAGTTGTCATCACAGTTCTCCATGAAGGACTTGGGTGAAGCATCCTATATCCTAGGGATGAAGATCTATAGGGATAGATCTAAAAGGATGCTTGGGTTATTCCAGTCCACGTACGTACATACTGTACTGAAGAGGTTCAGCATGGAGAATTTCAGAAAGGGCTATCTTCTGATAGGCCATGAAATTTTTCTATCTAAGAAGGATTGTCCGACAACTCTTGAAGAGAGAGAGCGTATGAGTAGAGTCCCAAATGCTTCGATAGTGGGATCTATCATGTATGCCATGACATGTACGAGACTAGACGTGGCATACTCACTAGGATTGGTGAGTAGATATCAGTCTGATCCTAAAGAAAATCACTGGAAAGTGATTAAAGCCATCCTTAAGTATTTGAGAAATACTAAGTAAAGGGAGCGTGCAGGATTTCTAGCTCTACTTTCAAAAATTTTTTTCCAAAAACCATACGTAATGGAAACTATTATTAATCAAATTAATAATAAGAGCTGTAGATCTAATCTGAAAACCCTACATCCTACAGGATCTAATGTATCATATATGCATGCATATCTAAAAATAAAAACAGCAACTGCAGTAAAACTATTTTTACTACTCTATATGTTCAGAACATATTACCTCCCATGGGTAGTCGATTACCACAATCTGAATGTCACCGAGGAGATCCACTCATTGTGATGCAGCCATATAGTGCATTTGGCCTCCATGGATCATCCACACAAGGCTCCTAGTCTCAATCAACTTGTCTCGAGTGCTAGCTCGATGTCTGAAAGCTTCGATGGCTGATTTAGATTGAACTAATTCAACTCCCTCTAGTGATTTTTGGATGCTCCACAAAATTACCAAAGGTAGGGGAGAGGTAGAAGAAGGTCTCTCGAGAGTCTCATGATTTTGTGAGGCTCATAGCTCACATTGTCTCTTCCCAAACCCTAGACTGAAATCCTAAGATAGCACTCACCCAGAACCCTACGTAGCACTCTTTCTGGAATTTATCTCAAGAAACTCCTAATATTTTTCATGCACAATAGGTGGACCTCATGAAGAAGGACTTCTCATCTTAAATTCTACACATGCCCCATCATAAAACACCTTTTAATCTGCACCAAACAGAATAGAAAGTGCATGGAGGGATAAGGATTAGATGGTTGCTTATTCGAATTCAAACTCCATTAGAATTCAAATAATAACCATCTGATTTTATCCACTTAAGGATGTTAGAAGGAACGGCATGCACCCTCTTGTGCATGGATTTCTTCATGAGAATTCTCAATTCTCATGGAGAAAAGGGAGGGTGCAAGATCAGGGTGATGTGGCGCATAAGACTAATCAAAATAGTCTTTCAAACCTTATCCAATTAAGACCCAATCCAAACTAATTTGGCTAGGCCCAATTAGAACAAATTAAATCCAACTAAATTAGGCTAAATTAGGCTTAATTAAATTCTAATAAAATCAAGAATTGATCAATCCCAACCCCTGATCAAATCAGAGATCAAACCTCCTCGATGATTAGGTCATCTCATAATCTAATTGAGTCAAATCCAACTAAATCCAATTCAATTAGACTTGAATAAAAAATTATTACTCAATCAAATTAAGTTAATTAGTGATCAAAATACTAATTAAACTTTTTTTATCAGCCATTAGATCGAGTAGGAACCTCTAGTGCATGTGACCCCATAGGTTCGAACCTAAACCGATAGCACAGGAACTAATTTTTTGTACTAATTAAAGTGACCATCTAGCAATGATACTTGACATCTGAATAGACCGAATAGTGTAACGCAACATTCAGAACCTATATAAATATGGTTATCACATAATTCATCCCTTTGACCTCTGTGCACAGGATGACTCCGGGTTAAACTGTCAATCCTGGAAGATACATCTAAATTATGTCTCAAAGTAATTAGTCCTGTGATCTCTCACTATGACTATCCTAGCCAAGGCTTTGCTAAATTGAAATACTATGGAACATAACTCCTGTGTCCAAAAGTGGTTAATCCCATCTTGACTCATGCATCGACTCCTAAAGTACTTGACTGTACCCAAAAGCCTTCCATCACTGAATTAGAAATTCAGATAGTCTAGCACCAAAGCATAATGAGTTGCTTGAAAGTTACCATGGTGATCTCAGATCAGAGGGATACTTATACCCATATTAGAGCAATTCTTGATAGTAGAAAAGCTCTAAAGTTGGTCATGTTCAGTGCGGATGTATCCCTACATCTCACCTGCATGCTATACTAGTGCCTCCATACTCCTTGGTTAAGAGGATAACCAACCTATATGGCACACATCGATTTATAATCGATAAACATTATCGTCCTTAGTAACAATGTATCATTTGATTGCGAACAATTTTAAGGACTAAACGATAAATCCTCCTTTGTCGATTCTAAATAGTTCTAAGGACTTCATCACAACAGACAAGAGTTCATTAAAATATAAAAGATTTATGATGAAAAAGTTAGAATAATTTTTATTCAATTAATAATTCATATACTATTAAATAAAATAGCTCAATCATCAATAGGCTGATGATTGACTTTAGGATACTATTCTTAACAATCTTCTACTTGGCCTAAAGCCAATCATGCAGCATCGTATATCCATCTTTGACTTGAAGTCATCGAACTCCTTCACCATAATGACTTTAGTAAATGGGTCGGCCAGGTTCTCCTTCCCATCGATCTTCTAAAGATTAACGTCACCTCGATCCACAATCCTCCGGATAAGATGGAAGCGGCATAGAATATGCTTTGTCCATTGGAGTGCCTTCAATTCCTTTGCCTGAGCTATGTTTCTAGAGCTATCGCACAAGAGCATAACTGGACCATCTAGGAAGGGTGCTACTTTGAGCTCGATGATGAACTTCTTCAGCCACACCATTTTTTGGTAGCATCTGATGCGGCAACATACTCCGCCTCGCACACTAAATCAACTATGGTGTGCTGCTTTAAATTTTTTCAATAGACAGCACCACCATTAAGGGTAAACATATATCCCGACACACTCTTGCTGTCATCCTGATTAGGCAAGAAACTAGAGTCTGTAAACCCCATAAATTTCAAGTCCAATTCACCATAAACAAGCCACTAGTCTTTAGTATTTCTCAAATACTTTAGGATAGTTTTAATAACCTTCCAATGGTTCTTCCCTGGATCAAATTGGTATCTACTCACTACCCCTAGTGAGTATGCCACATCTGGTTGCATACATATCATGGTGTACATAATAGAATCCACTATCGAAATATGACTACATACTCTCCTCTCTTAATGTTGTCGGATAATCTTTTTAAAAATTTACCTTCAAAAGCCTTTTAAACCAACACTTCTTTGAAGGAAAATCCTGATTTCCGGTCCAGGTTCGTTCAGATCTGATCAGATCAAGAGATATATTTCAAAAATTTTTCTCTTTGATCCAATCAGATCTGAGATGTTTCAGATCTGATTCTTATTATTTTAATAAATTAAAATAAAATTAAGATAAATTAAATCAAATTTAATTTACCTTGATTTGGGTAATCCTATTACCCTGTTGATGATCCTGTAATGCAGCGGAAGGTTCTGGATCTAGCCACGCAAGTGCCTGGCCTCTACCGGTATCCACTCGGGTTGGATCTGGAGATCCTCTTCTTCTCTATCACATCTCCAAAAATCAGATCTGGATCTGATCTGGAGGATCTTCAAAACTCCTTTTGAAGATCAGCAGTCGTCCTTTGCAGCAGCGCAGCCTTCTTAGCTTTTGATCGCCTTTCTTGATCTGGATTGCACCAACCTAAGATCCCAAAACCACTTTTGGACGTGGAGAGGAGAGGGAGAAGAGGAGAAGTTTGGATGGAGAGGAGGGGAGAGGCTTGGCATGGAGGAGGAGGAGAGGCAGCCTTGGGGCGTGGAGAAAATTCTTAGATCTCTTTAGGGTTGGGCGCAGGGTCTTATTTATAGACTACTGTGATCCAACTCCTCTTCTTCCCAACCAATCACAACCCTTTGTGAAATCAGATCTAAATCTGATTGGTGGAATAGAGTCCCCTGGATTCCTCCTTAGAGGGCGCCTAAGACCAGTCAAACTTGGTTCTTAGAAGAACTCTAATTGGAATCCAAAAAGGAGATGGAGTCCTTGTCCAACAAGGACTCCTAGGCGCCTCCAACTTGGGCACACGCCAAGGGTGGCGTGCGCCCTCCTCCTTGCCAGGTTCTGGCAGGGGGACAGGCCCCCACCAGCTCTCCAATAGGTGCATGACATGTGGTCAAAAGTCAAAGTGTCAATGGTCAACATTTGACCAGTCAAAGGTAGACTTTTGACCAAAGTCAAAGAACAAGAAATGGCAGGTGACCAAAAATGGCAGGTAATGTCTTACAAAATAAGACAACCTTTTCTGACTTGGACAACCTCCAGTCAGACCATATGAAGGCCTCTGATTGAGCACAAACTCCTTTGGCTCAGTCAGGACAACTTATTTATGATAGTAAAAGAAGAACGTTAGGTTCAATCGAGTGCTAGCACGATTTCCTTGAACCTAATTGAATCTCATTCAGATCAATTGAACTAGATCAGTTCAATTGATGATCACCAGATTCAAACCCTTGTTTGTGTGACCCAGTTAGGTTCAGTTCTGTATGGTAATGGGATATGTCATGATCTCTATCATCGACATCATCGAAACTCCTTTCGATGGATCAGAACTCTTCTGATTCGAACAGCTAGAATGATCGATCATCTAAATCATTCTAATTGCTCCCAAAATCCACCAGTGACACCTAGCAGTATATGGTGGCAACCCATCAGAGCTGAATGCGAACCTCTTGGTGCAGCTACCTGTGTGATTAAGTTCTTCTATCTTGAGCCCCGATCAGATTAGGGTTAAGGTGAACTCGTCAAACCCTAGTCTCTGTCATATGATGTAATCATTCGATTCGAGTCCAATGTGAAAATCTAAATAGAAACTCTTTCTATTATTTCACTCTGCCATGGCCATGGGCTTCTGGACTTGATTCTCATGATCATCATAGGGCTGCTCCTCTACCACCGAGGTAGATAGATTCCATCTTGATGCAATCCAGTTCCTACAATGAACATGCTATAGCCAACATACACCTCAGGGTTCCATATGGCTAGGAGACCGAGTAATGGTGTAGTCAAACTATAACACCCTCAAGGTGAACTGCCGATGCACCTCAGGTCAAAGAACCAGACACACACTACTGCAGCATCGAGTCAGTCATTGACGAGAAGGTAGACTTCCTAATGACTACTCGAGGTGGTCACGCTCAGTGCCCTCGTTCTCTAACGAGTACCTGTACTCTCGCTCCGGTGTCTCCACACCGTAGACTCAAGACTCATCTACTAAAGAGAAGCGATTGTACACCAACCTTCCGGATCAATCACCATCCTCGTGATGATCCTATGGTCGGGAGCATTTTATGAGTTAATAATGATTATTCATGTCTTAAATTTTCAACTCTTGAAAATATGAATTATCATTACCATTAACTCAAAGGATGTATCACAGACACTAAATACACATATGTGATAGAAAATAACCCATTTTATTGATTATAGTCAAAATTATAATTTTGCCCCTAGAAGTGTATTACAAGTGTCAGCCAATTCTGGCTTCTAGGGCACATATATCTAACAATCTCCCACTTGTCCTAAAGCCAATTGGCTACAAGTCTAAGTCCCATCTTCTCAAGGTGGGCTTCGATCTTCTGCTGGCCCAACGGCTTTGTAAGTGGGTCTGCCACATTATCTGTGGAGTTGACTCTCTTGACCTCGACGTAACCCTTCTCGAGGTAATCGCGGATGAGGTGGTATCGCCGCTCAATGTGCTTGGATTTCTGGTGAGACCTCGGCTCCTTAGCAAGGGCTATGGCGCCATTGTTGTCGCAGTATAGAGGAATGGCATCTGATGGCATTACTCCAATTTCTGCAGCAAACTTCTTGTACCAGAATGCTTCCTTCGCAGCCTCTGATGCAGCGATATATTCTGCTTCCATGGTGGAATCTGCTATCACAGTTTGCTTGGAACTCTTCCAGCTGACAGCACCACCATTGCACACAAACAGACTCCCAGATGTCGACTTTCGATCATCTATATCGGACATGAAATCCGAGTCTGTGTATCCCTGGACTTGGAGTTCTCCATTACCAAAGACCAACATCATATCCTTAGTTCTTCTCAAGTACTTAAGGATACATTTCACAGAAGTCCAGTGTTCTTCACCTGGATTTGACTGATATCTGCTTGTGACACTCACAGCATGGGCTATATCAGGTCGTGTACATAGCATGGCATACATGAGGCTCCCTATTGCAGAAGCATAAGGGATCTTGCTCATGCGTTCTATTTCCTCAGGTGTGCTAGGGCACATCTTCTTGGAAAGATGAATACCATGTCTGAAGGGTATTAATCCCCTCTTAGAGTTTTCCATACTAAACCTCTTTAGTACTTTCTCTATGTACATCTTCTGTGAAAGTCCTAGCATCCTATTCGGTCTATCCCTATAGACCTTAATTCCTAGAATAAAGGATGCTTCACCTAGGTCTTTCATGGAGAATTCCTTGGACAACCATAATTTTGACTGATGTCAACATGGGAATATCATTCCCAATAAGGAGGATGTCATCCACGTACAATACGAGGAAGACAACAGCGCTCCCACTGACCCTTTTTGAAAACACATGGTTCCTCTTCATTTTTGATGAAACCAAACTTTTTGATCACATCATTGAAACGAGTGTTCCAGCTCCGAGATGCTTGCTTAAGTCCATATATGGACCTTTGCAGCTTGCAAACCTTGTGATCAGTATCACTGGATGTGAAACCTAGCGGCTGTTCCATATAGATATCTTCCTCAAGATATCCATTTAAGAATGCCATTTTCACGTCCATTTGCCATATTTCATAATCGAAATAGGCTGCAACGGCAAGCAATGTGCGGATGGATTTTAGCATAGCCACTGGGGAAAAGGTATCCTGATAGTCAATGCCTTCGCGTTGACTATAACCTTTTGCCACTAGTCTAGCCTTGAATGTCTCCACATTCCCATCTGCACCAATCTTTCTCTTGAAGATCCATTTACACCCAATAGGTACTATACCTTCTGGTGGATCTACCAAGGTCCAGACTTGGTTTGAGTGCATCGAGTCAATTTCTGACTGCATTGCCTCTAGCCATTTCTCGGAGTCGATATCTGATATCGCCTCGTTGTAGGTTTTGGGATCATCACCATGAGCACCATTACCTACGAGGAACATTTTCCTCTACTTCCTCTGAAATAATACCTAAGTATCTTTCAGGGGGACGGAAAACTCTTTCCGATCTACGAGGTGGAGGAGGTAGTGTTCTTATTGGCTCAACCTGATTTGGTTCCAATTGGTCCTTAGCTCGTTGTACTTGTGAGACTTTCTCATCAAGCTTAATCTGCTTTCCAATGCCGCTATCTTGAATAAACTATTTTTCAAGAAAGATGGCATGTCGACTCACAATCACATTGTGGTCTTCTGGAATGTAGAAATAGTATCCTAATGACTCTTTAGGATATCCTATGAATCGAGCTCTGAAGGACCTAAACTCTAACTTGTCCGCTTGTTGTCTTTTGACATGAGCCGGACAACCCCAAATTCTGAGATGACTCAGACTTGGTTTCTTACCGTGCCATATCTCATACGGTGTGGTAGGAACGGTTTTAGAGGGAACCCTATTCAGTAGATAAATTGAAGTTAACAATGAAGTGTCCCCAAAGAAAATCAGGGAGGTCTGTGAAGCTCATCATGGATCGAACCATATCCAATAGAGTCCGATTTCTCCATTCTGAAACCCCGTTGAGTTGAGGTGTTCCTGGTGGAGTCCATTGAGAGACTATGCCATTTTCCTTGAGATAGTCTAGGAATTTTCGGCTAAGGTATTCACCTCCTCGATCTGATCGAAGAACCTTAATGGGTTTTTCCAGTTTATTTTTCTACTTCATGTCTGAATTCTTTGAACTTTTCAAAAGCTTCAGACTTGTGTCTCATAAGATACACATACCCATACCTAGACAGATCATCGGTAAAGGTAATGAAGTAGACAAAATTGCCTCTAGCCGGCACATCAAATGGGCCGCACACATCAGTATGTACTAGGGCAAGGAGATCTGTGGCCCTCTCCCCATGTCCAACAAAAGGGAGTTTAGTCATTTTGCCTTGAAGACAGGATTCACAAGTTGGATATGACTCGAAAGTCAATGGACTCAATAGCCCATTTTTCTCCAATTTGTTGATCCTATCTTCTGCTATATGACCTAATCTCAGGTGCCATAGATATCTATCGTTTGGACTATCCCTAGGTCATTTGGCATTCACGTTTTGCTCGATAGTTAGAACAGGTACATCAATATGTAGCTGATAAAGACCATTAATAAGGAAACCATTTGCAATTTTATTTCTTTCATAAAGAATGTTACAATGGTCCTTAAAGAAGGTAATCACATAGCCTTCTTAGTGCTAAGCATGAAACAGAAATCAAATTCCTGCTAGCTGCAGGCACATAATAACAGTCTTTCAAAACTAAGTCTAAACCAGATGGTAATCGAAGAGGGTATGTTCCCACGGCTACTGCAGCAACTCTTGCTCCATTACCGATGCGTAGGATCATGTCTCCATCCCTCAGCCTCCTGCTATCCTCAAGACCCTGCATGGAAGTGCACAGATGAGCACTAGAACCAGAGTCAAGCACCCAACTGGATGCAGAAGAAACCGTAAGGTTAGACTCAATAACGAGCATACCTCCAGAAGGACCTTCCTTCTTGTTCTTCAGGGTGGCCAGGTAAGTAGGGCAGTTCCGCTTCCAATGGCCGTCGCTGTTGCAATGGAAACACTTTCCTTTGACATCGGCCTTTCTTCTTCGGCTCTGCCTTCTTCTTCTTTGATCCTTCCACCTTTCTGCTTTTTCACAGACTTCTTTTTCTTTCCATAAGACTTTCTTTTGGAAGAAGTCCATTCCATAGCAAGAACTGAGCCTTTAGAACCTTTCATAGAAAGCTCAGCGGTAACCAGCATATTCATTAATTCGGCCAAGGAATTTTGAAGTTTATGCATGTGGTAATTCATGATGAATTGCCCATATGCATCAGTCAAGGATTGCAGAATAATATCGTTCTGCAGATCCAAGTCTAACTTCACACCGAGCTTCTCAAGCTCTTCCATGTCCTTGATCATTCATCAGACAGTGATCTTGGACTGACTGCCCATCACGCATCTTAGCCTTAAAAAGTCATTTCGTGACTTGATATTTGGCTGCGCGACTCTGTTCACCAAACATCTCCTGCAGGTGAGCCAACATTTGGCGAGCAGTCCCGATATCTTCATGTTGGCGCTGGAGCTCATCAGACATCGAGCCCAACATGTAATATCTGGCCTTATTATCTTCGTCTATCCATTTTTTCAGAGATGCTCTCTGTTCAAGTGGATGGACGGGCTGGTAAGGTGGGAGGGTCCTGGTCCAAATACATGGGTTAACTTCTCGAAACCCAAAATAATTTTGTAGTTCCTGAGCCAATCTTTATAATTGGGTCCAGTCAGTCTATGTGTGTCCAGGATACGTGCCAATGGGTTGGACGCAGACATTTTCCTGTAGAGAGTCAAAGATTCTAGTTAGATACTGTAATTATGACTTGACCAATTTATTTAGGAAATTTTATTTTTAAACAAATTAGCTCCCACTATTTTCTCGGATCCCTACACTCCCTCTGTAGAGATGCAAAAATCTCCATGATTAATGATTTCTAGTGGGTGGTGCGGTCTCACCAACTGACTCATCACCTCACCTAACAGTTATTGGTGATGGGTTAGCCAATGAGTGAACAACTCTTGTTCAATGATTCTCTAATCATGGTGCACCCAAACTTGGTCTCTAATTCATGAATCTCACCGTATCCAAAATATTGATCCACTCCTTAGTTAAGTCAGACCCACCATTTGCATAGACTGGGATTCCTAATTGAGTCTCTCACCGTATCCAAAATATTGAGCCCAACTCATCCTCCAGCCCATAGCATCCAATGCCTAATAGACATGGTTGCATCTTTCCCGGTGCAACTGAGCCACTGTATCCAGCCGAGAACAATCAACCCCGGGAAGGGCCCGCACATCTACAATGGTGGAAGACCTCAGACTTAATCTTTTCTTAGGGAGAATTGATTCAGGTCTCATTAAACTAGACTTAGTCATAGTCATAACAATTATGACTAACCTAGTGGCATGGGTTAGCTCGGATTATTGACCACCTCAGATCAGAACTGTGTCAACAGATATGGCCAGGTAAGTGAGACCGGTGGAAGGAATATGCCATTAACTCGTACAAGAATGCATTCAGGTCGAGTAGCTTCCAATTAAAAACCAGTCGGTCGTATGTGCCAAACTTACCTTAGACACCAAATTGTTGAGTCAGAACCAATTGGGTTAGCCTACAATCCAGACTCTAACCTCTGAGCCTAATTAGGTCTTGCTTGATCGTGACTCGATCTTGACCCAGACTTAATCCTATTAGGCTGGTCAATTTAAGCATTGTTGATCCCATCTAACCAACTCTTGATTCGGTTTGATCAACCGCTTAGACCTAATTGAGCTACCCAAGCCCGAACCCAGTATTATGAATATGTCTTAGATCTAAAATTCTCAATTTTAGACCTAATTAATATTCCATAATCTTAATTTTTAATTAAGTAGGGTTCATAAACAAAATATGCACAATAAATCCTAGGGTTTCAGGATCTAGGGTTTTGCAGAAAGTAAGTTTTGGGTTTCTGATTAAGGACGAACACGCAGCACCCCTACACATCATAAGAACACCCCATCGAATGGGAAGAGAGGGCCTTTAAACCCTTCTTCATTCTTATGACCGGACGGCCAAGAGGAACGCCTTAATCAGGAACATGCAATACTACAAAACAGTTTTAGATCTATATCATATATCTCATATACAAATTAGATCTAATCATGGCATATTTTGCATACATCTCATGTATCGAATCATGCATATTTTTAGATCTAAATTATCTCATAATAATCTAAAAAATTAGATTTAAATTGATCTAATCAAAATAAATTCTAATCTAGATAATTATGTAGAACTATTCTACAACTAGTCTAGACATGCATCAATCATATCTCATATGATGTTTAAAATTAAATAATTTTTATTTGCTATTTTTTAGATATTATTATAATAATTATAATATCAAAAAATAGTAAATAAATAGATCTAAAATATGATTTAATCAAATTAAATTAAAAACATGCAAGACTATTCTATAGAACTATTCTATTTTAGAACTAGTCATGCATATTTTCTAATCTTAGATCCAAATCATTTAATTTTAATTTTTTCTAATTTTAGATCTGATCACATCTCATGTGACATCTAAAATCACTTATTTTTTAATTAAAATAAATTTAAAATTAGATCTAAATACTTTTAGAACCTTGGCTCTGATACCAGTTGAAGGGAAAATCCTGATTTTCCTCGGACCAGGTTCGTTCAGATCTGATCAGATCAAGAGATATATTTCAAAAAAAAATTTTTTCTTTGATCTAGATCAGATCTAAGATATTTTAGATCTAATTTTATTATTTTAATAAATTAAAATAAAATTAGATAAATTAAATCAAATTTAATTTACCTTGATGTAGGGTAATCCTATTACCCGTTGATGATCCTGTAAGCAGCGGAAGGTTCTGGATCTAGCCACGCAAGTGCCTGGCCTCTACCGGTATCCACTCAGGATTGGATCTGGAGATCCTCTTCTTCTCTATCATGTCTCCAAAAATTAGATCTGGATCTGATCTGGAGGATCTTCAAAACACCTTTTGAAGATCAGCAGTTGTCCTTTGCAGCAGCGCAGCCTTCTAGCTTTCTGTCGCCTTTCTCTCATCTGGATTGCACCAACTTAGATCCCAAACTCACTTTGGACATGGAGAGGAGAGGGAGAAGATGGGCTTGGCATGGAGGAGGAGGAGAGAGGCAGCCTTGGGGCATGGAGAATTCTCAGATGCTCTTTGAGTTGGGCGCAGGGTCTTATTTATAGACTATGCGTGATCCAACTCCTCTTCTTCCCAACCAATCACAACCCTTTGTGAAATCAGATCTAAATCTGATTGGTGGGAATAGAGTCCCCTGGATTCCTCCTTAGATGGTGCCTAAGACCAGTCAAAGTTGGTTCTTAGGAGAAGTCTAATTGGAAATCCAAAAAGGAGATGGAGTCCCTGTCCAACAGGGACTCCTGGGCGCCTCCAACTTGGGCACACGCCAAGGGTGGCATGCGCCCTCCTCCTTGCCAGGTTCTGGCAGGGGGACAAGCCCCCACCAGCTCTCCAATAGGTGCATGTGACATGTGGACAAAAGTCAAAGTGTCAATGGTCAACATTTGACCAGTCAAAGGTCAGACTTTTGACCAAAGTCAAAGAACAAGAAATGGCAGGTGACCAAAAATGGTAGGTAATGTCTTACAAAATAAGACAACCTTTTCTGACTTGGACAACCTCCAGTCAGACCATATGAAGGCCTCTGATTGAGCACAAACTCCTTTGGCTCAGTCAGGACAACTTATTTATGATAGTAAAAGAAGAACGTTAGGTTCAATCGAGTGCTAGCACGATTTTCCTTGAACCTAATTGAATCTCATTCAGATCAATTGAACTAGATCAGTTCAATTGATGATCACCAGATTCAAACCCTTATTTGTGTGACCCAGTTAGGTTCAGTTCTGTATGGTAATGGGATATGTCATGATCTCTATCATCGACATCATCGAAACTCCTTTCGATGGATCAGAACTCTTCTGATTCGAACAGCTAGAATGATCGATCATCTAAATCATTCTAATTGCTCCCAAAATCCACCAGTGACACCTAGCAGTATATGGTGGCAACCCATCAGAGCTGAATGCGAACCTCTTGGTGCAGCTACCTGTGTGATTAAGTTCTTCTATCTTGAGCCCCGATCAGATTAGGGTTAAGGTGAACTCGTCAAACCCTAGTTCTCTGTCATATGATGTAATCATTCGATTCAAGTCCGATGTGAAAATCTAAATAGAAACTCTTTCTATTATTTCACTCTGCCATGGCCATGGACTTCTGGACTTGATTCTCATGATCATCATAGGGCTGCTCCTCTACCACCGAGGTAGATAGATTCCATCTTGATGCAATCCAGTTCCTACAATGAACATGCTATAGCCAACATACACCTCAGGGTTCCATATGGCTAGGAGATCGAGTAATGGTGTAGTCAAACTATAACACCCTCAAGGTGAACTGCCGATGCACCTCAGGTCAAAGAACCAGACACACTACTGCAGCATCGAGTCAGTCATTGACGAGAAGGTAGACTTCCCTAATGACTACTCGAGGTGGTCACGCTCAGTGCCCTCGTTCTCTAACGAGTACCTGTACTCTCGCTCCGGTGTCTCCACACCGTAGACTCAAGACTCATCTACTAAAGAGAAGCGATTGTACACCAACCTTCCGGATCAATCACCATCCTCGTGATGATCCTATGGTCGGGAGCATTTTATGAGTTAATAATGATTATTCATGTCTTAAATTTTCAACTCTTGAAAATATGAATTATCATTACCATTAACTCAAAGGATGTATCACAGACACTAAATACACATATGTGATAGAAAATAACCCATTTTATTGATTATAGTCAAAATTATAATTTTGCCCCTAGAAGTGTATTACAAGTGTCAGCCAATTCTGGCTTCTAGGGCACATATTAACAGTAATATACGTAACGGGATAACCAAGCAACCTTTAGATCATCTTATAGATTTTATCCTAAGAGTAGAAGCTTCTCAGATCCTCATGAAGAACTATAACAGCAGATCTTTATTCCTGAATGTAAGAATCATTCGATTAAGAAACCACATACAAAATAAGGAATACCACTGCTGGATTATTAGCCCACTTATATATGCAGGGCTCTTCTTCATTCTTAACAAAGCCATACATCTTGATCATCCAATCAAAATGTATGTTCCAACTCTGAGATGCCTACTTTAGTCCATAAATGTATCTTTGAAGCTTGCACACCTTAGACTCATCTTTGGATGTGAAATCTTTAGATTGTATCATATACATCTCTTTAGCTAGCTCTCCATTTAGCAAAGCTATTTTCATATCCATCTACTAGATTTCATAGTCTAGATGCGCAGCTATCACAAGCATGATTCAAAGAAACTTAAGCATTGCCATAGGAAAAAATATCTCGTCATAATCAATACCATAACGTTGACGATACTCCTTGGCAACTAGACGGGCTTTATAGATCTCTACCTTTCCATCTATGCTTTTTTTTTTTTTGAAGACCCACTTACACCCTATGGGTTTTACCCCTTTGGGTGAGTCAACCAATGTCCATACATTATTGACCTTCATGGACTCTATTTTAGATTGCATGGCCTCAAGCCATTTGCTAGAGTCGGATCTCTGTATTGCATCCATGTATATGATTAGATCCTTATCATTCTCATCGAGTTCGACAAAATCACCATCCTAAATCAAGAAACTATAATATCTGTCCGACTAATGTGGTACTCTTTCAGATCATCTTAAGGGTGCAGGTTTAGTAGGCTCTGGATTGATTGAATCAAATCCTATTTAGGTTCAACTAGTTGTGTCGGTTCTTCTACCTATCGAACTTCCTCAAGCTCGATCTTAAAGGCATTATTTTCTTCACCAATGAACTTCTTTTCTAAAAAAGACTGCCTTAAGACTGACGAACACTTTCTACTCATCAGTTAGGTAGAAGTAATATCCTTTGGTCACTTTTGGGTATCCTATAAAGCTACACTTGTCAGACCTAGGTATGAGCTTGTCCATTGCTAAACATCTGATATAAGCTAGACACCCTCAAATCCTAAGGTGTGAGAGTACTGGCTTACGCCCTGTCCATATCTCATATGGCATTTTAGAAATAGACTTACTTGAAATCCTATTCAAAATATAATAAGCTGACTCGAGTGCATATTTCTAGTAGGAGATCGATAGATCGGTAAATCTCATCATAGATCGAACCAAGTCCAATAGTGTTTGATTTCTTCTTTCAGACACACCATTATGCTGTGGTGTTTCAAGAGGAGTCCATTGGGGAGAATCCCATTCTTTCCAAGAACTGTTAGAAATTCACTAAAAAGGTACTCATCCCCTCAGTCAGACTGAAGAGTTTTAATACTCCTTCTAGTTTGCTTTTCTACCTCATTATGGAATAGTTTGAATATTTCAAATGACTCTGACTGATGCTTCATTAAATAGATATACCCATACCTTGATAGATCATCCTGAAGGTTATAAAGTAGAAATATCCACCTCTAGCACTTGAGCTTATGGGTCCACATACATCAAAATGTACTAGACTTAGGAGTTCACTGGCTCATTCACCTTTTTCAAAAAAAGATGACTTGGTCATCTTCCTAAGAAGACAGGACTCATAGGTCAGAAGTAATTCACAATCACTAACTTCAAGAATTTCTTCTTGAGCCAACCTATTGATTATATTCTTATTGATATGACCTAGCCTATAGTGCTATAGGTAGACTTCAGACACATCACTAATTCTAGGATATTTACTAGAAGATTGAACCACACTAACAGGCTATGATAGTAAGTAAATTCTATTATTCAATTATCCAACAAACATCGTAATACCATTCAAAATGACATTACAAACATTTTCTTTTATTGAAAATTCATAACTGTACATGGCCAAAAGGCCTATAGAAATAATATTCAATAAAAAGCTTGGACAATAATGATAATCATTAAGAATTACATTACGAGAATTGATTACAAGGTTCATCATTCTTAAAGCTAGAACTAGAACTTACCTTTCATCTCTAACGTTCAGGAACCTTTCACCTTCATCAAATCTCCTACTAACCTAGAAACCTACAATGAATTATAAATATGATAAGTGCTTCTGGTATCTAATATCCAGATAGTAGTATAATAAATTGAGAAGTTGCAAGGTGTTATCATATAATTACCTTGTCCACCAACTACTTGCTTCTTCCTTAGCATGTTCGGGTCAAGGGAGGCAATGTACTGAGGATAATTTCTCTTCTAATACCCCTGCTTCTTGCAAAAGAAGCACTCTGCCAGGCTCTGGTCGGGCTTGCACTTCTTGGTCTGATCCTGTGCAGACGTTCCAGCATGCAACTGCACCTTCTTCTTACTTTTCTTCTTATTCTTCTTCTCTTTCTGAAAGGGTCAACCAGAAGTAGATCCTCCCACTACATCACCGACTCCTTGTAGAGCTGGTGATTCTTCTCAAAGTTCCATAGCAACCCTAATAAACTATGGTAGTTTACTGTAGGCTTTGTCATTCTAAAATGAGTAAGAAAGGGAAGGAAGGACTTGGACAAAGAATTAAGGATTGCATCCTTGCCGAGCTGCTCGTGCAGGAGGAAGCCCAACTTATTCAGACACTCAATCATCTTGATCATGTACAACATATAATCGATGACTGATGTCCCATCTCTCATCCGAGTATTGAAAATGGCGTAACTAATCTTGTGCCTCTCAACATCGTCAGGCATACCAAAGGAGTCATTAAACTTTTTGAGCATCTCCTTTGGCTAGGCATTCTCAAATCTATGGCTAAACTCATCATTTATTACTGCCAGCATAATATATCGAATGGTGGTGCGGTCATTAAGCCACTCCTAATAAGTGTCTCTGACCGTGCCTCTAGCATTCGAAGCTGGTTCCTTAAGTGCAAGATCCATCAGAATATATAAGATCTGCTCATGCTCTAGGATGATCTTTAACTTTCGATACCAACTATCAAAGTTAGGTCCCATAAGTTTGTCACTGTCTAACAACGATCGAAGTGACAAGGTAGTGGCCATTTCTACACAAAAAAGAAAATCAAATCTAATTAGTATATGAATTATTTATCCTAAAGACTTGAACTTTAGTCTAAAGGTTCTTCCACTATTTTATTCGAACTGGTAGCCTCTACCTCTAATTCAAAAAATTACCCCTAATTTCTTAGTGGATACTAAAATCAACATAGACTACACACGAGCCCAACTTAGTTGGTCAATCCGTGTACCTTTGGGTAGGTTCATAATCAATTATTTCACCAAACAACATTTAGTGATTTAATTTTTGCTTCGAAAGTCTAATCAGTAGACTTTGGCCTCTACTGAAAAAATTCAATTAGGTCAAACCATTAACATGACCACATTTGGTGCATTAGATCAACAAATGATCAGGCCTGATCTTGGCCGGCCAACCTGACCACCATAAGAAAGATACGATCAAATCATCATATTATGAATGATAATTTCATTAGTCAATAAGAACCAGGCCTTTGGGCCTTCAATGATTATTAAATTAGTGGACTCATTATCACTCAACTTAATGAGAGGCTATGACCTAGTTATCATTATAACTATTTTATTTTTAAGAACCTAATAATTTTAGAGAATTTGGTTAACTTATTTTTAAAAAAAGAAGAAAAAATTTAACCAGCTAATTTCGATCCTCCTACTAACTCTATCAAATCAGATCAAAAGGATATAGTTTAAGTTGGCATTAGGAGCACCTAAATCAGTTACAATGATTTACCTAATTGACATGGGTGAGCCTAAATCACCAAGTGATCTAATTAAAATCTAACTCACCTGGATGGCTAGGTAAGTGAGATCAGTGGAAGGGATATGCCATTAACTCGTCAAAGATCGAATCAATGCGAGTAGCTTTCAATTAAAAACCACTGGTCAGACTGCCAAACTTATCTTAGATACCATCCGGTTTATTAGTTTCAATTTGACCAATTTAGCAATTTTAGGTTTGATCGCGTAGCCACGAATCAAGTCCATTTAGTCCTCATTAAAGGTATGGGCTTGACCCACTACAACTATTGTAATTTGGTCTAAAGAGTCTTTGATCTAATCTAAATCAATATTTGATTAGATTTGATCAATTACTCTAATTGAGTCCATTCCTTAACTAACCTTAGGTCTAACCCAACTATTGGATCTAATTCAACTAACCCGATAACCCATATTTTATGATCAATGACTTAGGATCTTTAATTCACAATTCTAGACCCTAATTCATCATACTTAATTCTCAATTAAGTTTAAGATTGAGGGTTAGGGTTCAACATTTCGAAAATATTTTTCAAAATTTTTGAAAGAATCTTTACATCCTAGCACTGTTTTACTAAATAGGTTGACTCATTTTAAAATGGGTTGACTTATTTCATAAACAAGCACTAGATGTAAGTTTGATCTCATAAAACTAGCTAGTTATAACATTCAACCAACTTCTCAGTCGGGCTAGCTTGGATTCCATCCAAGTCGGCCTAAGTAGAAGTTGAGCTGACTCAGTTCCTGAGACAGTCGACTTGAGCGAAAGGCCCGAAGGCCATCATTCCCATCAGGCAGACTAGGATCCAATCCTAACCGACCTGAATTAAAGTTGAGCTGGCTCAATTTCTAATCGAGCTGGCTGGAGTACCAATCTAGAAACCATATCATGGCTAGCATGCTGGTCGAGCTGGCTTGATTCCTAAGTGAGCCGGCTCGATCGACGAACATAACCTTCCTAAGATTCTATTCAGGTTTAATCTAAAACAATGTACCCAACAAAATATCATGAAATTATTTAGATCTAATCTAAATACTAATTAATAATAAAATTTAGATTAAACCCTTCAAACACATCATAAAAATTATTAGATCTAATCTAAAAATTTTATGATTAATTTTATAGATCGTAATGTACAGGACAACCTCTTCATTGTAAGGGATAAACCTTATAGTAGGACAACCTATAGTCCATACAATCATCATTTTTATTTTTTAGATTAGATTATTATTTAGATCTAATCTAAAAATAATCTAAATTCTGCATATATAACACATTAAAGAATCTGCTGCTCTAATACCAATTGAAGGATGCGCGCAGGGTTTCTAGCTCTACTTTTAAATTTTTTAAAAAAATATATATATAGCAAAAACTATTATTAATTAAATTAATAATAAGAGTTACAGATCTAATTTAAAAATCCTACACCCTATAAGATCTAATGTATCATATATGCATGCATATCTAAAAATAAAAATAGTAACTACAGTAAAACTATTTTTACTGCTCTATGTGTTCAGAACACATTACCTAGTGCGGATAGTTGATCACCGTAATCCAAATGTCACCGGGAGGTCCACTCATTGCAATGTAGCCACACAATGCATCTGGCCTCCATGGATCATCCACATGAGGCTTCTGGTCCTAATCAGCTCGTCCCAAGTGCTAGCTCGATGTCTGAAAGCTTTGATAGCTGATTTAGATCGAACTGATTCGATCTCCCTCCAGTGATTTTGGATGCTACACAAAATTACCAAAGGTAGGGGAGAGGTAGAGGAAGGTCTCTTGAGAGTCTCGTGATTTTGTGGGGCTCACAGCTTACGTTCTCTCTTCTCGAACCCTAGGCTGAAATCCTAGGGTAGCACTCACCGAGAACCCTGTGCAACACTCTTTCTGGAATTTCTCTCAGGAAAATCTCGATATCGTTCATGCACAATAGGGTGGACCTCATGTTGAAGGACTTCTCATCTCAAATTCTATGCATGCCCCATCATAAAACTTCTTTTAATCTGCACCAAACAGAGTAGAGAGCGCATGGAGGGATAAGGATTAGGTGGTTGCTTATTCGAATTCAAACTCTGTTTGAATTCAAATAGTAACCATCTGATTTTATCCACTTAAGGATGTTAGAAGGAAGGGCATGCACCCTCTTGTGCATGGATTTCTTCATAAGAATTCTCAATTCTCGTGGAGAAAAGGGTGGGTGCAAGATCAGGGTGGGTGTGACGCATAAGACTAGTCAAAATAGTCTTTCAAATCTTATCCAATTAAGACCCAATCCAAACTAATTTGGCTAGGCCCAATTAGACTAGATTAAATCCAACCAAATTAGGCTTAATTAAATCTTAATAAAATTAGAAATTGATCGAGTCTGATTCCTAATCAAATCAGAGATCAAATCTCCTCGACGATTAGGTCATCTCATAACCTAATCGAGTCAAATCCAACTGAAACCAATTCAATTAGACTTAAACCAAAATTCACTACTCAATCAAATTGATTTAATTAATGATCAAATCACTAATTAAATTTCTCTTTATCAATCATTAGATCGGATAGAAACCTCTAGTGTATGTGACCCCGTAGGCTCGAACCTAAGCCGGTAGCATAGGAACCAATTTCTTGTACTAATCAAAATGACCATCTAGTAATTGTACCCAATGTCCGGATAGGCTGAATAGTGCAATCACAATATTCAAAACCTATGTGAATATGGTTGCCATATAATTCATCCCTTTGACCTCTATGCATAGGATGACTCCTGGTTAAACTGTCAACCATAGAAGATACATCCAAATTGTGTTTCAAAGCAATTAGTCCTATGACCCCTCACTAGGACTATCCTAGCCAAGGCTTTGCTAAACTGAAACACTATGGAACACAACTCCTATGTTCAGGAGTGGTCAATCCCATCTTGACTCATGCACTGACTCCTCAAGTACTTGATTGTACCCAAAAATTTTTCATCAATGAATTAGAAATTCAGATAGTCCAACACCAAAGCATAGTGAGTTTTTTGAAAGTCACCATGGTGATCTTAGGTCAAAGGAACACTTATGCCCAAATTCCATCAGAGCAATTCTTGATAGCAGAAAAGCTTTAGAGTTGGTCACGTTCAGTGTAGATATACCCCTACATCTCACCTGCATGCCACACTAGTATCTCCACACTCCTTAGTTAAGAGAACAACCAACCTATATGGCATACATCAACCTATACTCGATAAACATTATCATCTTTGGTAACAACATATCATTTGATCACGAATAATTTTAAAGACTAAACGACAAATCCTTCTTTATTGATTCTAAATAGTCCTAAGGACTTCATCATAATAGACAGGAGTTCATTAGAAGATAAAAGATTTATGATGAAAAAGCTAAAATAATTTTTATTTAATTAATAATTCATATACTATTATATAAAATTGCTCAATCGTCAACAGGCTGATATTGGCTTTGGAACACTATTTTCAACACTAAGGATCAATGGTTGGTTTATGGTGAGTCAGATCTAAAACTTATGGGGTTTACAGACTCCAGCTTTCAATTTAGCCATGATGACGGTAAAAGCGTGTCAAGAATATCTTTACTCTGAATGGTGGAGCCATCTATTGGAAGAGTTTCAAGCAGTATAGTATGGCAGACTCTATTTGTAAAGTAGAGTACATCGCAGCATCAGATGCCATGAAGAAAGCTATGTGGCTGAGAAAGTTTATCATCGAGCTCGAAGTAGCATCCTCCCTTGATGGCCCAATCCTTCTCTATTACGATAGCACTGGTGCCATTGCTTAGACGAAGGAACTAAAGGCACACCAACGAACGAAGCACATACTATGCCGCATCCATCTGATCTAAAAGATCATGGATCAAGGTGATGTCGATCTTCAGAAGATCGATGGAAAGGAGAACCTGACCAACCCCTTCACTAAAGCCCTGGCGATAAAGGAGTTCAACAACCATAAGTTGAAGATGGGTATTAGATACTATGCCCAGTGGCTTTAGACCAAGTGGAAGATATTGAAAAATATATCCCAAAGCCAATCATCAGCTTATTGATGGTTGAGCTATATTATAATTATAATTAATTTATTAATTAATAAAATATATTTTTTAGCATTTTTCACCATAAGTTTTCATCTTCTGATGAACTCCATTATTGTGATGAAGCCCTTAAGACTATTTAAGTTTGATAAAGAGAGGATTTATCGATTAGTCCTTAAAACTGTTCACGACCAAATAATAGACTGTTAATAAGAACGATAGCATCTATCGAGCATAGGTCGCTGTATGTCATATAGATTGGTTGTCCTCTTAACCAAGGAGTGTAGAGACATAGGTATGGCATACAGGTGAGATATAGGGATACATCGTCACTGAATGTGATCAACTTTAGAGCATTCTACTATCGAGAATATCTCTGATGGGATATAGGTATAAGTATCTCTTAGACCTGAGATCACCTTAGTGGCTTGCAAGCAACTCACTATGCTTTAATACCAAACTAACTAAATTTCTAATTCAATAATGAAAGACTTCTGGGCATAGTCAAGTACTTGCAAAGTCGGTATATGATCAAGATGGAATTGACCGCTCCAAGAGTTAGAGAAGAATATATCACTGTATTTCAATATAGCAAAACCTTGGCCACGATAATCCATGGGATGGATTTGGTATTTTGAAATACAATATGGATAGCCTAATCAGAGTTGACAGTCTAACTCTAAGGTGTCCTACAAGCATTTTGGTCAAGGGGATAAATTATATGAAAACTATATCTACATTGGTTCTAAGGATGTTGTTCTACATATTTGACCTATCGGACCATCGGGTACCATTGTTAGATGGTTACTTCGACTGATACAAAAATTTATTTCTATGCTATCAACTTAGGTTCGGACCTATGGGGTCAGATATATTAGGATTAACAATCCGATCGGATGGTTAATCAATGATTGAGAATCGTTCTATGGTTAAACGATCAATACGATTGATGTTTATAGTGCAAATATTATAGGAGGATTGATTAATAATTTGATTACTAATTGGCTTAATTTAATTAAGCCAAAGGATTGAGATTAAGTCTAATAAAATATGATTTAATTAGATTTAGTTTGAACTTGATTGGATCAAGTCCAATTGATTTATTGGATAAGCTAAGTGCAAGGAACAACTAGTCCTAGTTCAACTTGGACTTGGATCAACCCAATTTTCTAATTTGATTAAAAAATTAAATCAAAATTAAATCTAATTCAATCTAATTTAATTAAGTTCTTAATTAGATTATGGTCTAACTTAATTGGGTTGAATTAATTTTGATTTGATTTGGTTTGAGAAACCATATTTGACCAAGTCAAATATGAAATCCTAGTAAGACTAGGATCCATCTTGCACCACCTATATCCCACGCCTCCCCACATCCACTCTTCCTTTATTTTTAGTGACAAATCTCCTCTCCCTAGTCTTCATGCACACCCACTCATATTTTCTCTTTATCATTTGGCAATTAGTTGCAGATCCAGTCAAAGAAAAAAGTTTGAATTTGATTTGAATTTTCCTTTGGATAGAGTTTTAGGAAACTAAAACTCCTCCCATGCATGCCGCCCATTCTCCCTATTTCGTCTCTGATTTATTTGGTGGAAAAGAAGGAATTTTCTGTGCTTTTCTCTAGTGGTCCACTCCAAAATGAAAGGAGAGGGCGTCCAAGTGTTGGGTGCCCCAACTTGTTGCCATATTTGTTATTTCCTAGTCTAAGAATTTGACCCAATAATGACTCCTCTATAACTCATTATATAGGATGAACTTTGAGCTGATTTTTGGACATGTTCAAGACCTTGGAGAGTGCTTTTGGATGTTTGAATACCAGGATGAGAGACCTCTTGGGCATTGGGTTTTCATAGATACCAATCTGAGTGTCTAGGTGGGAGAACAGACAAGAAGAAGAGGGTCTTTTTTCCAGGGTTGCTTTGTTCTTCTCTTATCCTCCTCTTTTGAAATTTTTTTTTTTTCGAGAGTGTCATAGATCTGAAATCTCTCCACTTCCTTCTATTCTTTGGTAGAGTCCAAATTTAGAAGAAGGAAGCACCGGATCAACTATCGAAGAAGGATCAACACAATACTAGCATATTATGCTGATTTCCTGCATAGGACTTTTGATCGGAGTTCGTATGGACATCTCTTAAAGGCCGAACATGTGTGTAGCTTGGAGCATCATATTCAAGCCCAGATCAAAAAGTTAGAATGTCTAGCTTGCATAGATAATATAGATCTGATCTATTTTTACATACCTGCATTAGATGTAGTGTAGATGCATGTTGACATGATCAACATATTTTTCTTTATTTATATTTTTAATTTTTTATTTAATCTCATGTCATAATCATATAATAGAATCTTAGATCTAAAGATTCTCTAACTTTTATAAATAAATTTTGATTTATTTTAATTTTCTGCTACTCGATCTTGAAAAGTTTCAAGATCTAGTCCTAAAATCCTAGATCCGATTCCTTCATTTTGTTCTTTTCACGTGATGACAGCAGGTGCTGATTGGTCGTGGCTTATGGTGCATTCGGTCCATAGCTATAGTAATGGTGCAATCCAATGGTAACAATGGTTTGCGATTTAGATCCAATGGTAGGGAGTTAATCCTACTTTGATTCAAACAACCAGGCTCCCCATTGCACAATCTGACGGTCCCAAAGGCTCCTGATCATGATCCAAGGGTCCGATTTCTTCCAAACTTTGATCCAATGGTTGATAAAAGCTCCCGATAGTGATTAATCTATCTAGCACGTGATCCAATGGCTCTAAACCCTCCAAAGCTTCGGTCGAATAGTCCATATTCAATCTGACTGGAAAAAGGATTTTAGTGTGGTTTTTGATGCGATCTAATGGTTGAAAATGCTATCAAACTTCATCCAATGCTAGAACTTAATCAGACCTGATCTAGGCTATGATATGTCAATTTTTGATGTTTGTTGGATCGTTTGATCAAAATTTGATGGCCGAAATTCAAGGAGCTCAATGGAATTCATCCAAAAGCTATTTTAAACCAATTTTCACTCTAATTTCTTCCGTATTTGCCAATCAAACTCCTTTTTAGTCCCATATTGCCTATAGCAAGGATCTCCAACACCTATTTAAGGATCTTGAGGCCATCAAATCAAAGCATATTCGATCATGAAAAGAAGTTTGGTACAGGTTAGAGTCATGCTTGGGTTAGAAACTTCTTTAAGGCAAACGGTGTTAAGAGGAAGAGCTGACTTCTACACCATCTCAATGCCAATATCGATCCAAGATCAAAGATCAGCCTATTTTTTAATTTTTTATTTTTTTTAATTTCACATATTTAAATTTTGAATTCTAAATTAATGCAAAATTTACTTTTCTACTCTTAAAATTTCATGCTCTTTATTTCTGTTGCAAATTTAATTTATGTACTTTATTTTATTGCAAGTAGGTGCTAAGATCTAACTAGTAGATCTTAGTACCAAGTTTAATTTTTTATATTATTTAATTTTTTTATTTATAATTTTATTTTTTAACTTTATTTTTTTAAAATATTTTTTTATAAAAATTAAAAATTTTAAAATTAAAATACTGTCTTCTCTATGGACTCGACCTAACTCACTACTTATTACCATTTTTAATTATTTAAGAAGTCAAAATTAAACTGATAAACATAGTGTCTTAACAACAACATCGTGCTCTTATTAAATTTTTGGCACCATTACCGAGGAAGGCAAGAGCGTTAAATTTTTTTTTATTTTTTTATTTTTTTAAATTAATTATAAATAAATTTTTAATTTTTTAATATTTTATAAATATTGCTTACTAACTTTTTTTATTTATTTTATAGATAAAAAAAGAATAAAAAGATTAGGACAAGGAGGAAGCTTTTAGTCTTATTTGGTGAGATTAATCCTAAACTTTAAAAAAAATTATTTATTTTATTTTTAAATAAATTAAAAATTATCAATTTAAATCTAATTAAAAGCTTCATGACAAGATTAGAAATCTTAATTGCTTAGAGCATCCATCATATTAAATTTAGTTTTATTTTTTATTTTCTTTTTGGTGATCGTTAGAGATAAGGTGAGAATCTCAACTTCAATTAAGTATCATGCATCTAATTTAGTTACATAGAACTCCTTATCTAAAAGTGATTATGTATATTCATCTTAAATCAATTTAAGGGCAATAACACATTAAACAAGATAAGATGGAAATTTGATCATCCTTTCTTGGCCCACAAACAACCAACCAGCATCTTGCATTGACCTAAGCCTCTAAATTAAAATCAATTAGACATCAAGCCTAGGAACTCAAGCTCATTAGGATAAAAAACCCTAAAAGTTGGATCAGGTTAGGGTTAGTCAGTTTGACTGATATCTAAAAAAAATGGTTCAGGGATGACTTGGCCTGAAGGAAGATGATTTATAATTGATTCCATTAGCTTACTTGACCAAGCATAATTAGTGTCTAAGACAAGCAATGGGGAGACTCCCACCGATTTTACACTTACTTGGCCAGTTAAGTGGTTGATCTTACACTTGGAGGGCTTGAAGGTGACCTTGACACTATCTAGATTTAGGACAATCCTTAGTTAGGATTATTTGTCTAACTTGATTGCTAACCAACATCAAACCTAATTAAATCTTATTTCCTCTCTCTCTCTTCTTAGCTTTAGGACTCCTTAGAACCTCTTTTTTAGAACTCTTCTTTCTTTCTTCTCCTGTTCTCCTTCAAAATTAAAATAAAATAAATAAATTAAATTAAATTAAATTAAAAATAATAATAAAATAAATAAAATTATAAAATTATAAAATTATAAAAATATAATTTTTTTAAAAAAATAATATAATAAAATAATAAAAAATCTAAAAAAATTTTGAACCACATGTTAGGGTTGTACTAGTACATACATGGTAGAAAATTGCTTTACCTGATCTAGTTGAACTCAATCATAAAATTGAATGATTGAACTATATTAAATCCAATAACCAAATGACTAAAAATCTTCAAAAACTACCTAGGTAGATGAAGGAATATTTTATTCTTTCTATCTTTAATCCATCAACTTTTATTCAATTATCTAATATCCATGCTACCTATTATGAGATTAAGCTGACTATAATCCAGATGCTCCTATCTTTCTATGAAAATACTAGTGAAGATCTTTATAAGCATCTGAATGAATTTTTAAAAATCTGCTCTATGGTGAAAATCCAAAATTTGAATGATGATGTTCTTAGATTAATTTTATTCTCTTTTTCATTAAAAGATAAAGCCAAGTACTGGCTTGGCATAATAGGAAGACCAATCCAAACTTGGGCTAAATTACAAAGTGAATTTCTTAAGAAATTTTATTCCATAGGCTGAACCAACATCATGAGACGAGCTATCTCTAGATTTGCTCAGCTTCCAGAGGAGCAAATTCATGAGTTATGGAAAAGACTTAAGGAACTTATTAGAAAATGCCCACACCATGGTCAGTCTAAGTGGCAAATAGTTCAAGCTTTTTATGAGGGTTTAAGAGATCATTATAAATAGATGGTAGATGCATCTTATGGAGGTGCATTCATGAACAAGAGTGAGGATGAAGCCTATACCTTATTTGAAATTCTAAGTAAAAACTCAATCAACTATGCTTCATTTTCCTTCTACCAAAAGTGGGTAGGAATCTATGAATATCTAGAATCTAGTTCTAAGACTGACCTGAACCTGATAGATAAAATGGACCTTCTTATCCAAAAATTAGACCAACTCCTAATCCTAAGTCAACAATCTTCTGGACAATTCACACCACCCTCTAATTATCAAAAGATTTATTCTATTTGTGCTAGCCTAACCCATTATGTGAGTGAATGTCCCATGGCTACATAATTAAGAACAAGTTCAAGCTATACAGGCAGATATCAGTCAAATCTAGGTGAAGAACACTGGACTTCTGTGAAATATATCCTTAAGTACTTAAGAAGAACTAAGGATATGATGTTGGTCTTGGGTAACGGAGAACTCCAAGTCTAGGGATACACAGACACGGATTTCATGTTCGATGTAGATGATCGAAAGTTGACACTGGGAGTCTGTTTGTATGCAATGGTGGTGCTATCAGCTGAAAAAGTTCCAAGCAAATCATGATAGCAGATTCTATTATGGAATCAGAATATATCGCTGCATCAGAGGCTGTGAAAAAAGCATTCTAGTACAAGAAGTTTGCTGCAGAAATTAGAGTAATGCCATCAGATGCCATTCCTCTATACTGCGATAACAATAGCGCCATAGCCCTTGCTAAGGAGTCGAGGTCTCACCAAAAATCCAAGCACATTGAGCGGCGATATCACCTCATCCATGATTATCTCAAGAAGGATTACGTCGAGGTCAAGAGAGTCGACTCCACAGATATATGGCAGACCCACTTACAAAGCCATTGGGCCAGCAGAAGATTGAAGCCCACCTTAAGAAGATGGGACTTAGATTTGTAGCCAATTGGCTTTAGGATAAGTAGGAGATTGTTAGATATATGTGCCCTAGATGCCAGAATTGGCTGACACTTGTAATACACTTCTAGGGATAAAATTATAATTTTAACTAAAATCAATAAAATGGGTTATTTTCTATCATATATGTGTATTTAGTGTTTGTGATACATCTTTTGAGTTAATGGTAATGATAATTCATATTTTTAAGAGTTGAAAATTTAAGACATGAATAATCATTATTAACTCATAAAATGCTTCCAACCATAGGATCATCACGAGGATGGTGATTGATCCAAAAGGTTGGTGTACAATCACTTCTCTTTAGTAGATGAGTCTTGAGTCTACGGTGTGGAGACATCAGAGCGAGAGTATAGGTACTCATTAGAGAATGAGGGCACTGAGCGTGACCATCTCGAGTAGTCATTAGAAAGTCTACCTTCTCATCAATGACTGACTCGATGCTACAGTGGTGTGTCTGGTTCTTTGACCTGAGGTGCATCGACAGTTCACCATGAAGGTGTTATAGTTTGACTACACCATAACTCGATCTCCTAGCCATATGGAATCCTGAGGTGTATGTTGGCTATAGCATGTTCATTGTAGGAACTGGATTGCATCAAGATGGAATCTATCTACCTCGGTGGTAGAGGAGCAGCCCTATGATGATCATAAGAATCAAGTCCAGAAGCCCATGGCCATGGCAGAGTGAAATAATAGAAAGAAGTTTCTATTTAGGTTTTCACATCGGACTTGAATCGAATGATTACATCATATGATAGAAACTAGGGTTTGACGAGTTCACCTTAACCCTAATCTGATCGGAGCTCAAGATAGAAGAACTTAATCACACAGGTAGCTGCATCAAGAGGTTCGCATTCAGCTCTGATGGGTTGCCACCATATACTACTAGGTGTCACTGATGGATTTTGGGAGCAATTAGAATGATTTAGATGATCGATCATTCTAGCTGTTCGAATTAGAAGAGTTCTGATCCATCAAAAAAAGTTTTGATGATGTCGATGATAGAGATCATGACATATCCCATTACCATACAGAATTGAATCTAACTGGGTCATACAAACAAGGGTTTGAATCTAGTGATCATCAATTGAACTGATCCAGTTCAATTGATCTGAATGAGATTCAATTAGGTTCAAAGAAATCGTGCTAGCACTTGATTGAACCTAACGTTCTTCTTTTACTATCATAAATAGTTATCCTGACTGAGCCAAAGGAGTTTGTGCTTGATTAGAGGCCTTCACTTGGTCTGACTGGAGCTTGTCCAGGTCAGAAAAGGGTTATCTTATTTTATAAGACAATACCTACCATTTTTGGTTATCTGTCATTTCTCATCCTTTGACTTTGGTCAAAAGTTGACCTTTGATTGGTCAAATATTGACCATTGACACTTTGACTTCTATCCACGTGTCACACACCTATTGAAGAGCTAGTGGAGGCTTGTTTTCCTACCAGAACCTAGCAAGGAGGAGGGCGCACACCACCCTTGGCGTGTGCCCAAGCTGGAGGCGCCCAGGAGTCCCTATTGGATAGGGACTCCATCTTCTTTTTGGAATCCGATTAGACTTCTCCTAAGAACCAAGTTTGACTAGTCTTAGGTGCCATCTAAGGAGGAATCCAAGGGACTCTATTCCCACCAATCAGATTTAGATCTAATTTCATAAAGGGTTGTGATTGGTTGGGAAGAAGAGGAGTTGGATCATGCATAGTCTATAAATAAGACCCTACGCCCAACTCAAAAAAAAATATATCTGAGAATTCTCCATGCTCCAAGGCTGGTTCTCTCCTCCTCTTCTATGCCAAGCCCATCTTCTCCCTCTCCTCTCCACACCCAAAGTTGTTTGGGATCCAAGTTGGTGCAATCCAGATGAGAGAAAGGCGACAGAAAGCTAGAAGGCTGCACTGCTGCAAAGGACAACTGCTGATCTTCAAAAGGTATTTTGAAGATCCACTAAATCAGATCTAAATCTAATTTTTGGAGATGTGATAGAGAAGAAGAGGATCTCTAGATCAAGCCCGAGTGGATACCGGTAGAGGCCAGGCACTTGCGTGGCTAGATCCAGAACCTTCCGCTACTTATAGGATCATCAATGGGTAATAGGATTACCCTACGTTAAGGTAAATTAAATTTAATTTAATTTATCTAAATTTATTTTAATTATTAAAATAATAAAGATCAGATTTGAAACATCTCAGATCTGATTTGGATCAAAGAAAATTTTTTTTGAAATATATCTCTTGATTCGATCATATCTGAACGAACTTGGTCCGAAAAATCAGGATTTTCCTTCACCCACCTCCACAACAGACCAATCTAGCTGACAATAGATTTAATCAACTTCAACAATTGATTCTAACTTAACAAGAATCTATCACCAGGCTAGAAGTACAAATAGGATAATAGCTGAGTTTAATATAAAGAAAAAACTAGGACAATTGCCAAGCCTACCAATTTCAAATCCTACAATCAACCCACCTAATATCAACCAACCATCTAGACTAAGTCATCAATCTATTGTTCCACCTAGAAATCTCTAATTAGAGAATGCTAAAGTAATTTTTGAACTTAAAAGTTATAGGATTCTTATGGATCCATACCAAGACTAGGTGAGAGAAGCTAGTACTGATGCTAGCCAAAATAATAATATAGAACAAGAGATTAGTGCTGAAACTAACCACATAGAAGAACCTGAGCCCAAAACTAGTACTGATACTAGTTTTAATTTAAATGAGATAAACATAGGAAAAAAAGAATAGATGATTTATCTAAAATCTATAAACCTAAAGTCTTTTTTTCTTCAATCCTAGAAGTGAGTTCTTCTTATAAACACCAAGAGGCATGTAATGAAGTATTAATAAAGTTGTTTAACCAAGATTATTTTAATTTACCTCCATAACTAAAGCCATCTTTAGATACTCTTCCAGTATCCATTGCATCAAACTTAACTTCTAATATAAAAACTCAATATATGAGTATTTTAGAAGAACAAATAGGAGACATTCTTAAGAAACAAGGGTCTAAGAGTAGGGTCACAAATTATGTTCCCAAAATTAATAATGAATATATTAATAAAGAGATTACAAACTATCTTCCTAAGATTAACAATCCAAAATCATTGAAATTTATCAATTCAGTGAAGGAACTAGATCTAGCATTTTAGGGCTAGATCTTGAAATCTTTTCAAGATTAGACAGCGAAAGACTAAAATTAATCAAAATTAATTTTTAATATTAAAAAATATCCTAGATCTAATGTCCTATTATATGATCATGAAATGTCATTAAATAAAAAATTAAAATATAAGAAAGAAACTAAAACATGTTGATCATATTAACATGCATATACACTACATATAATACAGGTATAAAGAAAATAGATCAGATCTATTATTTGTGCAAGTTAGATATTCTAACTTACTGATCCAGGCTTGAGGATGATATTACAAGCCGTACATGCATCCGACCTCTAGAAATCATCCACATGAGCCCACGAACCACAATCAGAAGTCCTATACAGGAAATCAGCATAATATGCTAGTACTATACTGATCCTTCTTCGATGGTCGATCCGATGCCTCCTTTTGGATTTGGATTCTTCTAAAGATGAAAAGGAGGAGAGGAGATTTTAGAAGTGAGACACTCCCAAAAATCTGAAAGGAGGAAGGAAAAAAAAATGAATACAAAATCCTAGAAGAAGACCCTCTTCTTCTTCTCTGTTCTCTCATCTAGACACCTAGATTAGTATCTATGAAATCCCCATGCCCCAATAATCTTTCTCCCTGATTTTCACACAGCCCAATAGTCTCTCAATGGTCTAGAATATATCAAAAAATTATCCTAAAATTCATCCTATATATAAAGATATAGAGGAGTCCTTGTCTAGGTCAAATACCTAGACAAGGAATGTCCAATTTGGGCAAGATAAGGGGTGCCCAACACTTGGGTGCCACCTCCAATATTTTTTGGTATGGACCATCTAAGAAAGTTGCACAAAACCTTCTCCTTTTTATCATGAAAATCTAAGAGGAAATAGGAAGGATGGTGACACACATGGGAGGAGGAATTTTGGTTTTTCAAAACTCTATCTCATAGAATTTGTAACCAAAACCAATTCCCTGTTTGACTAGGTCCACTACCTAATTTGCATATGAGAAAGAGAGAGAGGAGGGCATGCATGAGAAGGCCTGGGAGAGATATTTTTATCACACAAAATTAAGAGAGAAAGAGTGCATGGGGCATGGGGGCTAAGGTGGCGCAAGGTGGATTCTCCTAGTCACACTAGGAATGTTCTATGACTTGGTCAATGTGGTTTCTCAAACCAAATTAAATCAAAAGCAAATCAACCTAATTAAATTATGCCCTAACCCAATTAAAAACTTAATTAAATTAGATTAAATCATATTTAATTTTGATTTAATTTTCTAATCAAATTAGAAAATTGGGTTGGCTCAAGTCCTAGTTGAACTAGGACTAATTCTTCCTTGCGCTTAGCTTATCCAATAAGCTAATTTGACTTATTCCAATGAAATCAAAACTAAGTCTAATTAAATTATATTTAATTAAACTTAATCTCAACCCTCTAGCTTAATTAAATTAAGCCAACTAGCAATCTAATTACTAATCGATCCTCTAACAATACTTGAACTAGATTAAACATCAATCGTATTGATTGTTTAACCCTAGAACGATTCTTAATCGTTGATCAACCATCCGATCAGATCATGAGCTCTAATGTATGTGACCTCATAGATCCAAACCTAAGTTGACAGTATAAAAATAAATTTTTATACCAATCAAAATAACCATCTAGCAATGATATCCGACAGTCAGATTGGTTAAATGTGTAGAACAACATCCTTAGAACCAATATGGATATAGTTTTCATATAATTCATCTCCTTAACCAAAATATTCATAAGACACCTCAAAGTTTAACTATCAACTCTGATCAGGCTGTCTATATTGTATTTCAAAATATCAAATCCATCTAATGGATTATCCTGGCCAAGATTTTGCTATATTGAAATACAGTGATACATTCTTTTCCAACTCTTGGAGTGGTCAATCCCATCTTGATCACACATGGACTTTACAAGTACTTGACTGTGCCCAGAAGCCTTCCATTACTGAATTAAAAATTTAGTTAGTCCAATACCAAAGTACAGTAAGTTGCTTGCAAGTCATTGAGGTGATCTCAGGTCTAAGGGATACTTTTACCTATATCCCATCAAAGACATTCTCGACAGCAGAATGCTCTGAAGTTAGTCATGTTCAATGATAATATATCCATACATCTCATCTGTATGCCATACCAGTGTCTCCACACTCCTTGGTTAAAAGAACAACCAACCCATATGGTATACAGCGATCTATGCTCGATAGATCTGTCGTCCTAATTAACAGCCTATCATTTAGTCGTGAACTATTTTAAGGACTAATCAATAAATCCTCTCTTTATTGAAGCTAAATAGTTTTAAGAACTTCATCACAATAATGAAGTTCATTAGAAGATGAATATTTTATGATGAAAATATCAAAAAAATATTTTATTAATTAATAAATTAATTATAATTATAATATAGCTCAACCATCAATAGGCTGAGATTGGTTTTGGAACATATTTTCCAACAACTCCCACTTATCCTAAAGCCACTCGGCACAGTATCTATACCCATCTTTGACTTATGGTTGTTGAACTCCTTTTTTGTCAGGGCTTTAGTGAAGGGGTCGGCCAGGTTCTCCTTCCCATCAATCTTCTGAAGATTGACATCACCTTGATCCACGATCTTCCAAATCAGATGGAAGTGGTGCAGGATGTGCTTCGTTCGCTGATGTGCCTTTGGTTCTTATGCCTGAGCTATAGCACTAGTGCTGTCGTAGTAGAGCAGGATCGGACCATCTAGGGAGAGTCTACTCCAAGCTTGATGATAAACTTCCTCAGTCACATAGCTTCCTTCATGGTATCTGATGCTGCAATGTACTCTACTTTGCAAACAGAGTCTATCATAGCTTGCTACTTGAAATTCTTCCAGTAGATGGCTAAACCATTTAGAGTAAAGATATATCCTGATACGCTTCTACTGTTATCATGGTCAGATTGAAAGCTAGAGTCTATAAACCCCACAGGTTTTAGATCTGATTCACCATAAACCAACCATTGGCCCTTAGTATTTCTCAAAAACTTAAGGATAGCTTAAACCACTTTCCAATAATTTTCTCTAGGATCAGACTGGTATCTACTTACTACTCCTAGTGAGTATGTCATGTCTGGTCTCATACATGTCATGGCATACATGATAGATCCCACTACTGAAGCATATAAAATTTTACTCATATGCTCTCTCTTTTCAGGAGTTATTGGACAATCCTTCTTAGAGAGAGAAATTTCTGGCCTATCAAGAGATAACCCTTTTTGAAATTCTCCATGCTGAACCTCTTTAGCATAGTATCTATGTATGTGGACTAGGATAACCCAAGCTTTCTTTTAGATCTATCTTTATAGATCTTCATCCCTAGGATGTAGAATGCTTCACCTAAGTTCTTCATGGAGAACTGTGATGACAACCAAACTTTTATTTTTGGTAGTATGGGGATGTCATTCTCAATTAAGAGAATGTAATCCACGTACAAGATAAGAAATACCACTACTGGACCATTTGCTCACTTGTAAATGTAGGGTTCTTCTCCATTCGTAACAAAGCCATACATTTTGATCACCTTATCAAAATGCATATTCCAACTTCAAGATTCCTGCTGCAATCCATAAATGGATCTCTAAAGTTTGCACACCTTGGACTCATCTATGGATGTGAACCCCTCAGGTTGTATCATATATATCTCTTCAGTCAGTTCTCCATTTAGGACTATCTTCACATCCATCTGCCAAATAGGTAGCCATCGTAAGCATTATCCAAATGGATTTAAGCATTGCCACAGGAAAGAACATCTCGTCATAGTCAATACCATAATATTGACAATATCCCTTGGCAACCAGATGGGCTTTATAGGTCTCCACCTTTTCATCTGTGCCCCTTTTTCTTTTGAAAATCCATTTACACCTAATGGGTTTAATCCCTTCAGGTGGATCAATCAATGTCCACACATCGTTGACCTTTATGGACTCCATATTGAATTTCATGGCCTCAAGCTATTTCTCATAATTGAATCTCTACATAGCATCCATATAAGTGATCAAATCCTCATCGTTCTCATCGAGTTTGATGGGATCACCACCCCGAACCAAGAAACCATAGTATCTATCCGAATGATGCGGTACTCTACTAAATCACCTTAATAGTGTAGGTACACTAGGCTCCGAATCTAATCTAATCAAATCTGACTCAGGTTCAGCTATAAGTGTCAATTTTTCTACCTATTGAACTTCATCAAGTTCAACCATAGAGGCAACAGTTCTTTCACCAAGAAACTTTTTTTTCAAAAAGGTTGTCTTAAGACTGACGAACATCTTTTGTTCATCAACATGATAGAAATAGTATTCTTTAGTCTCTTTTGGGTACCCTATAAATATGCACTTGTCAGACTTAGGTTCAAGTTTATCTATAACTAACCATTTGACATAAGCCGGACATCCCCAAATCCTAAGGTGTGAAAGTATTGGCTTACGTCTTGTCCATTTCTTATATGGAGTCTTAACTATAGACTTACTTGTAATCCTATTTAATAGATAACAAGCCAATTTGAGTGCATATCCCTAGAAGAATATCAGCAAGCTGGCAAAATCCATCATGGATCGGACTATGTCTAATAGAGTCCAATTTCTTCTTTCAGATACATCATTATATTGTGGTGTTCTTGAAAGAGTTCATTAGGAGAGAATCTCATTTTCTCCTAGAAATGTGAAAAACTCATCGAAAAGATATTCTCCTCCTTGGTCAGACCGAAGAGTTTTAATACTCTTCCTAGTTTATTTTTCTACTTCATTTCGGAATCGTTTGAATATTTCAAATGAATCTGACTTGTGTTTCATCAGATAGATATATCCATATTTGAATAGATCATCTATAAAAATAATGAAGTAGAAATATCCACCTCTAGCACTTGTGCTCATTGGTCCACATACATCAATATGTACTAGACCTAAAAGCTCGGTGGCTCTCTCACCTTTTTGAGTAAAAAGTGACTTGATCATTTTACTAAGAAAATAGGACTCATAGATTGAAATTGATTCACAATCACTGACTTCAAGGATTCCCTCTTGAGTCAACCTATTTATCCTATTCTTGTTTATATGACTTAGCCTACAGTGTCATAAATAGATATTTGATACACTATCTAATCTAGGATGCTTGCCAGTTGAATAGACTATGTTAACAGATTATGATAGCATATATACATCATTGTTCAAATGTCCATAGAAAATAGTAATACCATTCATAATGATATTACGAACTTATTTCTTTATTAAAATTTTATAATTATTTTTGGCTAGAAGACCTACAGAAATAACATTTAAAAAGAAACTAGAACAAAAATGATAGTCACTAAGAACAATGGTATGGGACTCAAATACAAGTTTTAGGATTCCTAAAGCTAGAACTGGAACTGATCTTCCATCTCTAACATTCAGAAATCTTTCACCTTGCTTGAATCTCCTACTGACCTATAACCCCTGCAACGAACTGCAAATATGGTAAGGACTATCGGTATCTAATACCCAGTCAGTAATATCATAAATAGAGAAATTGCAAGAAGTTATCATATAAATATCTTGCCCAGTAACAACTTGCTTATTTCTTTGCCTGTTTGGATTCAGGGAGGCAATGTATTGAGGATAGTTCTTCTTTCAGTGCCCCCGCTTCTTGCAAAAAAAGCATTCAGCTTGACTCTTATCGGACTTGATCTTTCTGGTCTGGCCCTGCATAGATGTCTCAGTCTGAACTTGCACCTTCTTAGCTTTCTTCTTCTTGTTCTTCTTTTCTTTCCTAAAGGATCGAGAACCGAAAGACAAGCCTCCCACTAAGTTTACCAACTCCTTATGGAGTTGGTGATCCTTCTCAAAGTTTTGAAGCAACCCCAGTAATCTATGGTAGTCTACTTCAGGCTTTGTCATTCTGAAATGAGTGAGGAATGGAAGAAAAGACTTCGCCAGTGAGTTCAGTATTGCATCCTTCCTAAGCTATTTATGCAAGAGAAATCAAGCTTGCTCAATCGCTCTATCAGCTCAATCATGTATAATACATGATTAGTGATAGAAGCACCATCCCGCATCCTGGCATTGAAGATGGCACAACTAGTCTTATGCCTTTCAACGTCATCAAATGTGCCAAAAGAATCCTTCAACACTTGAAGTATATCTTTTGGCCGTGCTATCTTAAATCTGCAACTAAACTCATCATTTATGGCAGCCAATATAATGCAGTGCATCATGGTTCGGTCACTAAGCCACTTTTGATAAGTGTCTCTAACTGTTCCACGTGCATTGGCAGTTGGCTCCTCAGGTGTAAGATCCATCAACACATATAGGATCCGTTCATGCTCCAGGACTATCTTCAACTTTCGGTATCAGCTACTGAAGTTGGATTCCACCAACTTATCATTGTCCAACAATGATCGGAGCGATAGAAAAGTGGCCATATCTGCACAAAGAAAAATCATAACCTAATTAGTAATTGATTCATTAAATCTAATGATTTGGACTTTAATCAAAAGATTCTTTCACTATTTTATTCGAATTGATAGCTTTTACCTCTAATTCAAGGAATTATCCTAATTTCTTAGTGGGTACTAGAATCTACATAGACTGCACATGAGCCCAACTTTGATTGGTCAACCCATGTACATGTAAAGATAGGTTCATAACCAATTGTTTCTCCAAACAATTTTTAGTAATTAAATCTTTTACTCTAGTCCCTAATCAGTAGGCTTTGGCCTCAATTGAAAAGGTCCAGTTAGGTCCAACCATTAACATGACCATACTTGGCTCATCAAATCAATAAATGATTAAGCTCAACCTTGGCTGGCTAACCTAACCACCATTTAGAAAGATGCAGCCAAGAAATCATATAATGAATGATAATTTCATTAGCCGATAAACACTAGGCCTTTGGGCCTCCAATGATTATCTAACTAATGAATCCATTATCACCCACTTAATGGGAGGCTATGATCTAGTTATCATAATAACTATTTCATTTTAGGGACCTAATAGTTTTAGAGAATTTAATTTGAAGATGAGGGAAGGTCAGATGAATCAGCTTGTTATGATCCTTCCACTGGCTTCACTAAATCAGCTTAAGGAAGACCATTAATAGGTTGGTCTAGGAACACCTAAATTAGTCATAGTGATTTACTTAGCTGACATGGGTCAGCTCGAATAATCAAGTGATCCGAGCAAAATATAATTTCACCAAGAGGTCAGGTAAGTTCAATCAGTGGGAAGGTCTGCCAAAGCTTGCCTTAGACACCATCAGAAATAGCTAAATAAGCGGGCTGCTAATTAAAGACCACTGGTTTAGTTTATCTTAGACACCGACTGATTTAATTAGTCTTGATTAGATCAACCTAATAGTTTGTGCCAGACCATGTAGCCAAGAATCAAGTCTATCTTGGATCTTGTTAAAGACATGGATTTGACCAACTATAACTATTGTAATTGATCTAAAAAGTTCTTGACCTAATCTAAGACAATAATTGATTAGATTTAGTCAATTCTTTAATTAAGTCTATTTTTTAATCTAACCCTAGGTCAAACCCAATTAATGGACCTAATCCCCACTAACCCATTTAACCTAATCTATTATGATTTGTATCTTAGGATCTTCAATTCACAATCCTAGATCCTAACAAACAACTTCTTAATTCTTAATTAAGTTTTAGGCTAAGGGTTAGGGTTCAATTTTTTGAAAATAATTTTCATGTTTGTAAAATATTTTTACAACATGATTCTATTAACCAAATTGCATGTTTGATTCATAATCAAGATGCAAGTAAGATAAGTATGAAACTACTTTAAATCTAATCTAAACAGGTTCATGTAATTGAAATAGTTTCAATTTTAATCAATCATAAATTATCTTAGATCAAGTCTAACATATTTATGATGATTAAAATTAGATTAAAATATTTTTAATCAAATCATAAAATTTCTTAGATCTAATCTAAAATTTTATGATCAATATTTTAGATTAGCATGTACTAGGACAACCTCTCCACTGTAAGGGATAAATCTTACAGCAGGACAACCTTATAACAGTCCGTGCAATCTAAAATTTTTATTTTTAGATCTAAAACTATTTTAAATCTAATAATTCATAAATAAAATTAGATCATATCTAGTAAATTTATGATAAGTAGATTAATACGAACTAGGACAATCTTCCCACTATAAGGGGTAAACCTTACAGCAGGACAATCTTATAGTAGTTCGTGTGATCAAAATTTTTAATTTTAGATTTAATAATTAGATTATAAATTAGATATAATCTAAAAAATAATCTAAACATGCTTGTATAATCATGTAATAATCAATCTCGGCTCTGATACCAATTAAAGAAATCAGATCTAGAGTTTCAGAGCTAGATCTTGAAACTTTTTCAAGATCAGGCAGCGGAAGACTAAAATTAATCAAAATTAATTTTAATATTAAAAAATAAACTAGATCTAATGTTCTATTATATGATCATGGCATGTCATTAAATCAAAAATTAAAATATAAGGAAGAAACTAAAACATGTTGATCACATCAACATGCATATACACTACATCTAATGCAGGTATAAAGAAAATAGATTAGATCTATTATCTATTCAAGTTAGACATTTCAACTTACTGATCCAGGCTTGATGATGATGTTGCAAGCCACACATATGCCTGACCTCTAGGAGTCATCCACATGAGTCCACGAACCACGATCAGATGTCTTACGCAGGAAATTAGCATTGTATGCTAGTACTATGCTGATCCTTCTTTGACGGTCGATCCGATTTCTTCTTCTTCTGGATTTAGACTCTTCTAAAGATGAGAAGGAGGAAAGAATATTTTAGAAGTGAGACACTCTCAAAAATCTAAAAGGAGGAAGGGAAGAGATGAACACAGCAATCCTAGAAGAAGATCCTCTTCTTCTTCTCTGTTCTCTCACCTAGACACCTAATAGTATCTATGAAATCCCCAATCTCCAATACTTTTTCTTCTTAATTTTCACACACCCAAATAGTCTCTCAATGGTCTGGAATATATCAAATAATTAGCTAAAAATGCATACTATATATAAAGATATAGAGGAGTCCTTGTCTAGGTCAAATACCTAGACAAGGAATGTCCAATTTGGGCAAGACAAGGGGCGCCCAACTCTTGGGCACCCCCTCCAATATTTTTTTGCATGGACCATCTAAGAAAGTCACACAAAACCTTCTCCTTTTTATCATGAAAATCTGAGAGAAAATAGGGAAGAGGGTGATACACATGGGAGGAGGAATTTTGATTTTTCAAAATTCTATCTCATAAAATTTGAAACCAAAACCAATTCCCTGTTTGACTAGGTCCACTACCTAATTTCCATATGAGAAAGAGAGGAGAGGAGGGCATGCATGAGAAGGCCTTGGAGAGAGGCTTTTGTCACACAAAAATATGAGAGAAAGAGGGTGTGGGGTGTGGGGGGCTAAGGTGGCGCAAGGTGGATTCTCTTAGTCACACTAGGAATCTTCTATGACTTGGTCAAAGTGGTTTCTCAAACCAAATTAAATCAAAAGCAAGTCAACCTAATTAAATTAAGGCCTAACCTAATTAAAAAATTAATTAAATTAGATTAAATTATATTTAATTTTGACTAAATTTTTTAATCAAATTAGAAAATTAGGTTGATCCAAGTCCTAGTTGAACTAGGACTAGTTCTTCCTTGCACTTGGCTTATCCAATAAGCTAATTCGACTTGATCCAATCAAGTCCAAACTAAATCTAATTAAATCATATTTAATTATACTTAATCTTAATTCTCTAGCTTAATCAAATTAAGATAATTAGCAATCTAATTGCTAATCTATCCTCCTGCAATACTTGCACTAGGTTAAACATCAATCGTATTGATCGTTTAACCCAAGAATGATTCTTAATCGTTGATCAACCATCCAATTAGATCATGAGTTCTAATGTATGTGACCTCATAGGTCCAAATCTAAGCCATTAGCAAAGGAATAGATTTCTATACCAATCAAAGTAACCATCTAGCAATGGTATCCGACGGTCGGATAGGTTGAATGTGTAAAACAACATCCTTAAAATTCATGTGGATATAGTTTTCATATAATTCATCTTCTTAACCAAAATGCTTGTAAGACACCTCAGAGTTCAATGATCAACTCTGATAAGGCTGTCCATATTATATTTCAAAATATCAAATTCATCTGATGGATTATCCTGACCAAGATTTTGCTATATTGAAATACAGTGACACATTTTTTTCTAACTCTTAGAGTGGTCAATCCTATCTTAATCACACACCGATTTTGTAAGTATTGACTGTGACAAAAGTCTTTCGTTACTGAATTAGAAATTTAGTTAGTCTGGTACCAAAGCACAATGAGTTGCTTATAAGTCACTGAGGTGATCTCAGGTCTAAGGGACACTTATACCTATATCCCATCAGAGACATTCTCAATAGCAGAATGCTCTGAAGTTGGTCACGTTCAATGATAATGTACCCATATATCTTACCTATATGTCATACCAGTGTCTCTACACTTCTTAGTTAAGAGGACAATCAATCCATATGGCATACAGCGACCTATGCTCGATAGATGCTGTCATTCTAATTAATAGCCTATCATTTGGTCGTGAACTTTTTTAAGAATTAATTAATAAATCTTCTCTTTATCGAAGCTAAAAAGTTTTAAGGACTTCATCACATCAATCGAGTTTGTTAGAAGATGAATACTTTATGATGAAAATATCAAAAAAATATTTTATTAATAAATAAATTAATTATAATTATAATATAGCTCAACTATCAACAGACTGATGATTAGATTTGCGATACATTTTCCAACATTCGGTATTTGATATGGGATAAGTAAGCTGCCTTATGTCTGGCTAAAGATGGTAAATTTAGTGCTTGTTGGGAGGCAACCCAATATTTAGTTTTTTCATCTAATTTATCTTTTTAGTTGATTTTTTTTAGAATATTTTGAATAAGTTGGAATGAGAGTCAAATTTTGAAAGGCACATGTTGGACCATATACATATTGAGTCACATGTATTCTTTCATGTTCTTTATTACATCTTTTATTTTTTTTCTCCATTGAGGATAATATGAATTAAGTTAGGAGAAAAAAAAATACTTTTTTTAAAAAAAAATTCTTGATCTAGTTAGTATTTAGCATTTAGACACCCGATTATGCTTAAGAATTGATTTGAACTAAGCACTTTTTAAAAAAATTGATGCATAGACCAAAGAATTTGTGAGATATTGAGAGATCATGTATTAAAAAAATCCAATAAAGAGTTAAGTCTAGAACATATATAATTTTTTTTAAGTACTTCTGATTTTTTTCCATCGACATCAAAGAAGAATCTACTTTTTATGGGCTTGTGTAGGATAACTATATATTTTTTAATTAAAAATAAATATTTTTAAAATAAAATAATTTTTAAGTACTTCTCACTATGTAACCGAGTCTCTTTGTCTAAGCAAGCATTGAGTTTCACATCAAAAGATGGAAAGAATAAGGAAGCTCATTATAGAGCTAGTCTTAACTCGTAACCTATTTGATTCAAGCTAGTAAATTCGAGAGGTATTTTATATCTAGTGCCCTAAAGCCAATTGATTTGGGAGTCATTGGCCCAAGACTCGCTATATGGATTAAATAGAAAGCTTAAGGGATTAAAGCACTCAATAATAGTATAATATTAAAAAAAATATATTAATTTTTTACTGAGTAACCGAATCTTATTACCTAAGTAAGCAATAATATTCATATCAAAAAGTAGACAATATGAATCAAAAAAATTCAATAAATGAAGGACGAAAGTAGAATACACTTGGCCATATGAAAGTTTAGATGATTTTAAGATTAAGATAGCGATAACTAAAAAAAGTTCAAAAAAGTTAAATATTCTTCACTTAATTTTTATATTAGTTAAGTATTAATATCCCAATGACATGCCTTACTTAAGCTCTACTGAATATCAATGGCCATTTTGAAATTACTTAGATAAAATTTAAAATTTTAAAGTTAAAAAATATTTAAAACTAAATTCTTTCTTTACTTGAGGATGAGCAAAGCTTAAGTTCAAAGGTGTGATAAGTACCATAAATTTACCTATAAAAGTATTAATTTATTAATTAATTTATCATTATTTTTAAAAATTAAATATTTTTATTTATTATTTTTAGAAAATATGATTACCAATAGATAGAGCTCATTTTTTTAGTCATAATGAAATAAGTTTGGAGCAAATTAGAGTTAAAATGGATCCGGTACGAATTTTCAAAGAAAAAATTTAAAAAAATAAAATGGCTTAGCCAGCTCATCCAGCCAAGCCGGCACGCCCAGCCAAGCCATTGAAACCAGCTCAGCAAATACGCCGCTAAAGCTGGCTCAGCCATAAAAATCGTCTGTCTGTCCACAAACCAGGCATGGATCGCTAGCTCAGCGAAAGGCAGCAAATCATAGGCTGCCATGTGGTGGACCACGACTCTTAAAGGATTTACAAAAAATCTATCATGACTCATAGGGCATTTTAGTCTTTTCATATGGCGATAGCAGGTGCTGATTAGTTGTGGCTTATGGTGCACTCGGTCCAGGCGATCCATAACTATAGTAATGGTGTGATCCAATGGTAGTGGTGGTTTGTGGTTTAGATCCAATGGTAGAGAGTTAATCCTACTTTGATTCAAACAGCCAGGCTCCCCATTATGCAATCCGATAGTCCCAAATGCTCCTGATCATGATCTAATAATCCAATTTCTTCCAAACTTTGATCCAACGGTTAATAAAGGCTCCCAACGATGATTAATCACTCCAGCGCACGATCCAACAGCTCTGGATGCTCCAATGCTTCGATCAAACGGTCCATATACAATTCAATGGGGAAAAAGATTTTAGTGCAGTTTTTGACATGATCTAATGATCAAAATATTAAAAAATATGTCCCAAAATCAATCATCAGTCTATTGACGATTGAACTACCTTGCAATTATAATTAATTTATTAATAAATAAATATTTATTTTGATATTTTTATCATAAGGTATACATCTTCTAATGAACTTCATTATTATAATGAAGTCCTTAGGACTATTTAGTTTTGATAAAGAGAGGATTTATCGATTAGTTCTTAAAACTGTTCACAACCAAATGATACGCTATTAATTATGACGACAGTGTTTATCGAGCATAGGTTATTGTATGCCATATAGGTTGGTTGTCCTCTTAACCAAGGAGTGTGGAGACACTGGTATGGCATACAAGTGAGATGTATGGATACATCATCATGGAACGTGACTAACTCTAAAGCATTCTACTGTCAAGAATTACTCTGATGGGATATTAGTATAAATGTCCATTAGACCTAAGATCACCATAGTGGCTTGCAAGCAACTCACTGTGCTTTGGTATCAAACTAACTGAATTTTTAATTCAGTGATGGAAGATTTTTGGGCATAGTCAAGTACTTGCAAAGTTGGTGAGTGATCAAGATGGGATTGACCACTCTAAGAGTTGTAGAAAAATGCATCACTATATTTCAATATAGCAAAGACCTTGGCCAAGGAAATCCACAAGATGGATTTGATATTTTGAAATACAATATGGATGATCAAATCAAGATTGACAGTTAAACTTTAAGGTGTCCTATGAGCATTTTATTCAAAAAGATGAATTATACAAAAACTATACTCATATGGGTTCTAAGGATGTTGTTCTACACATTTGACCTATCCGACCGTTGGGTATCATTGCTAAATGATCACTTCGATTAGTATAAAAATTTTTTCTATGCTATCGACTTAGGTTCAAACCTATGGGATTACATACATAAGAGTTCTTGATCTGATCGGATGGTTGATCGACGATTAAGAATCATTCTAGGGTTAAACATTCAATATGATTAATGTTTGAACTAGTGCAAGTATTGTAGGAGGATCGATTAGCAATTCGATTACTAATTAGCTTAATTTGATTAAGTCAGAGGGCTAAGATTAAGTCTAACTAAATATAATTTAATTAGATTTGATTTGAGCTTGATTGGATCAAGTTCAATTGGTTTATTGGATGAGCAAACTGCAAGAAAGAACTAGTCCTAGTTCAATTAGGACTTGTATCAACCCAATTTCTAATTTAATTAAAACATTAAATTAAAATTTAATTTAATTTAATCTAATTTAATCAAGTTATTAGTTGGGATAAGATCTAATCTAATTATGTTAATTAAATTCTAATTTAATTTGGTCCAAGGATCAAGTTGGACCAAGTCAAACTAGGAGTCCTAATGAGACTAGGACTCCTATTTCCATGTGCCACCTTAGCCCCAATGCCCCCCATGCCATTTTTTTTAGATTTTTTCATAGAAATATTTCTTTCTAGATGTTTAGGCATGCCCCCTTGCTCTCTTTATCTCAAATATGATATTTAGATATTGTGATCAAGTCAAAAGAAGAGTTTGAGTTGATTTAAACTCTATGAGATAGAGTTTTGAGAAACCAAAACTCATTCCCATTTTATGTCGCCCACATCCCTATTTTTTCTCTTAAATTTTCATGGATTTTAGAGGCTATTTTGTGTGATATTCCCTTGTGGTCCATGGAAAAAATAAAAGAGGGGGCACCCAAGAGTTGGGCATCCCAAGTCTAGCCCTGTTTGGATAACCCTTGACTAGGTATTTAATCTAGTCAAGGATTCCTCTATATGACCATATAGAAAATAAATTTTGACCTAATTTTTTTATGGATTATAAATCTGAGAGAGTTCATTTGGGGCAAGAAAAAATCTAAGAGAGAAGCCTAGGACATGGGATTTTGTTAAGGCACCAATCAAGGTGCTTTGGTGAGAGAAGAAAGAAGAAGAAGAGGGACTTCTTCTAGGATTTTTCTTCCACTCCTATTCCTCCTTCTTTGTGAGTGTTTGAGAGGTATCAGAGCATCATGATTTATCTTCCTCAACTTCTAAAAGTTAGAGAGTCCAATCTTGAAGGAAGAAAGATCCAAATCGACCGTCAGAGAAGGATCAGTATAGTACTAGCATATTGTACTAATTTTCGGACATCGGACTTTATATCTATGATCGAGAGCTCATGTGGACAACTCGTAGAGGCCAGACATGTGTGAGGCTTAGAGCAACCATCTCTGGCCTGGATCAAAGAGTTAAGAAACTCGAGATTCAAAGATAAGGATGATCTGATCATCCTATTACTTATCTAGATCTGATCTAGAGTAGTTTGCTGTTGATATGATCAACATGTAGTTCTTTTAATATTTTATTTTTTAATTTAATAGAATGCCTTAATCATGTAATAGAATCCTAGATCTAAAATTTTATATTATATTATTCATGATTTAATATGATTAATTCATCTCTTTCACTATAATTTGGAAAAAATTTCAAAAGCTAACCCTAGAACCTTAGATTGATTCCAACAATTGGTATCAGAGCCTAGATTAATTTATTACATGATTTATGCATGATTAGATTTTTTTTGATTAAATATAATTTATAATTTAATGATTAAATCTAAAAAAAAATTTTAGATTGCACGTACTGTAAGATTATCCTGCTGTAAGGTTTATCCTTACAGTAAAGATATTATCCTAGTGTGATCGAATCTAAAATTTTAGATTAGATCTAAAAAATTTTATGATCTGATTAAAAAAGTTTTACTCTAATTTTTATCATCATAAATGTATTAGATATGATCTAAGATGATTTATGATTAATTAGAATTGAAATAGTTTCAATTTTATGAGCATGTTTAGATTAGATCTAAAATAGTTTTCATGTTTGTTATATGTGTATATTGATTATGAATCAAACATGTAACTGGTTGATAGAACCATATTGCAAAATTCTTTTACAAACATGAAAATCATTTTCGAAATGCCAAATCCCAACCCTTAGTCTAAAACTTAATTAAGAATTAAGAATTGATTGATTAGGATCTAGGATTGTGAATTGAAGATCCTAAGACACAAATCATAACACATTGGATTAATAGGTTAGTGAGAATTAGGTCCATTAATTGAGTTAGACCTAAGGCAAGATTAAAGAATGGACTTAATTAGAGAATTGACTAAATCTAATCAATAGTTATCTTAGATTAGGTGAAGGATTCTCTAGATCAATTACAATAGTTGTAGTTGGTCAAGTCCATATCTTTAACGAGAACCAAGATGGACTTCATTCCTAGCTACGCAGTCGAACCCAAAATTACTAGGTTGGTCGAGTTGAAATTAATGAATCGGATGGTGTCTAAGGTAAGTTTGACAGTCTAACCAGTGATTTTTAATTGGAAGCTACTCATACTAATTTGGTCTTTGACGAGTTAATGGCATATCTCCGATCTTACTTACCGGGTTATCTTAGTGAATTAGATTTTGATTAGAGCACTTGGTGATTTGGGCTCATCCATGTCAATTAGGTAAATCAGTGTGACTGATTTAGGTGCTCCTAATGCTGGTTTGAATTAGGTCCTTTTTTTATCTAACTTGGTGAAGTTAGTGGGAGGATCAAAATTGGTTGGCTCATTCTCTCTATCTTCTTTAAATCAAATCAATTAAATCCTCTAAAATTATTAGATCCCTAAAAATAAAATAGTTATGATGATAACTAGATCATAGCCTCCTATTAAGCAGATGATAATGGATCCATTAGTTTGATAATCATTAGGGGCCCAAAGATCTGACACTTATCGACTAATGGAATTATTATTCATAATATGATTTCTTGGCTGCATCTATCTAAATGGTGGTTAGGTTGACCAACCAAAATTGGGCTTAATCATTCATCGATCAGATGGACCAAGTAGGGTCATGTTAATGGTTGGATCTAATCGAACTTAGTCAATGGAGGCCAAAGCCTATTAATTAGGGATTGGGGCAAAATTAAATTACTAAAAATTATTTTAAAAAATAATTGGTTATGAACCTACCCTTAGATGTACATGGGTTGACCAACTAAATTTGGGCTTATGTGCAATCTATGTGGATTTTAGTATCCACTAAGAAATTAAGGTAATTCCTCGAATTGGAGGTAGAAGCTACCAATTCAAATAAAATAGTGAGAGAATCTTTTTATTAAAGTCCAATTCTTTAGATTTAATGAATCAATTACAATTAGATTTTGATTTTTCTTTATGAAGACATGGCCACTTTTCTTTTGCTCCTATCATTATTAGATAATGATAAGCTGGTGGAACCTAACTTCGATAACTGGTACCAAAAGTTGAAGATAGTCCTAGAGCATGAATAGATTCTTTATGTACTGACAGATCCAGCACTTGAGGAGACAACACCCATGCACGTGGATCGGTCAGAGATGCCTACTAGAAGTGGCTTAATGATCGGACATGGTGCATTGCATTATGTTGGAGCGACGAGTTCAGTCATAGGTTTGAGTTAGCTCAACTAGAAGACATGCTTCAAGTATTGAACAAGTCTTTTGGTACACCTGATGATGTTAAGAGGCATAAGACCAGTTGTGCTATCTTTATTGCTAAGATGAGCGATGGGGTTTCTGTCACTAATCATGTAATGTACGTAATCAAGCTGATGGAATGTTTGAGCAAGCTCAAATTTCTCTTCCATGAGCAACTAGGGAAAGATGTGATTTTGAACTCATTGTCCAAATCATATCTCTCATTTCTTACTCATTATAGAATGACAAAGCCTAAAGTTAACTACCACAGGTTACTAGGATTGCTTCAGAACTTTGTAAAGGATCACCAGCTCTATAAAGAGTCGATGAACTTAGTGGAAGGTTCATCTTCTAGTTTTCAATCCTTTAAGAAAGAAAAGAAGAACAAGAAGAAGGAATCAAAGAAGTTGCAAGTTTACGCTGGGATATTTGTGCAAGACCAGACCAAGAAGATCAAGCTTGATAAGAATCAAGCTAAATGCTTCTTCTATAAGAAGTGAGGGCACTAAAAGAGGAACTATCCTCAATACATTATCTCACTAAATCCCAACAGGCCGAGAAAGAAGCAAGTTGTTGTTAGGCAAGGTATTTATATGATAACTCCTTGCAATTTTGCTATTTATGATAAAACTGACTGGGTGTTGGATACTGGTAGTCCTTACCATATTTGTAATTTATTGCAGGAATTGTAGGTCAGTGGAAGATTCGAGCAAGAAGAGAGGTTCCTAAAGATTGAATATGGAAGACCAGTTGCAGTTCTAGCATTAAAAATTTTGAAACTTGTATTTGAGTCTCATACAGTTATTCTTAGTGATTGTCATTTCTTCCTAGTTTCTTTTTGAATGTCATTTTTGTAGGTCTTTTGGTCAAAGATAATTATGAATTTTTAATAAAGAATGAATTTTGTAATATCATTATGAATGGCATTACTATATTCTCTGAACATTTGAATAATGGTGTGTACATGTTATCACAACCTAGTAATGTAGTTTATTCCACTAGCAAGCATCCTAGATTAGATAGTGTATCTGATATCTATTTATGGCATAGTAGGCTAGGTCACATCAACAAGAATAAGATAAACATGTTAACTTAAGAGAAAATTCTTGAAGTCAATGATTGTGAATCACTTCCAACCTGTGAATCTTATTTCCTTGAAAAAATGATCGAGTCATCTTTTACTGAAAATGGTGGGAGTGCCACTGAGCTCTTAGGTCTAGTACGTGCTAATGTATTTGGACCAATGAACATAAGTGCCAAAGATGGATATCTCTACTTCATTACTTTCATAGATGATCTATCTAGGTATAGATATGTCTATCTGATGAAATATAAGTTAGAATCATTTGAAATATTCAAATGATTTTAAAGTGAAGTAGAAAAATAAATTGAAAAGAATATTAAGACTCTTCGATCTGATCGAGGAGAAAAATATCTTTTTGGTGAATTTTTCATATATCTAGGAGAGAATTGGATTCTCTTCCAATGAACTTCTTAAGAAAAACCACAGCATAATGATGTGTCTAAGAGGAGGAATTGGACTCTATTAGACATGATCCGATCCTTGATGGGTTTTACCAGCTTACCAATATCCTTATGAGGATATGCATTCGAATCAACTTGCTATCTATTAAATAGGGTTTCAAGTAAGTCTATAATTAAGACTCTATATGAGATATGGACAGTCATAAGCCAGCACTTTCGCACCTTAGGGTCTAGGGGTCCCTGGATTATGTTAAGTGGTTAATCATAGATAAACTTGGACCTAAGTCTAACAAATGCACATTTATAGGGTACCCCAAAGAATCAAAAGGATATATTTTCTATCATGCTGATGAACAAAACATGTTCATTAGCCTTAAAGTAGTCTTTTTGGAAAAGAACTTTCTTGGTGAAGGATGTAGGTGGTGTGGTGCTCCAACGCCTTAGGAGGCCACGGGCGAAGTCAGGGTGAGGGCTCCAAGAAGGCTAGAGCAGGTGTGGTCCTAGGGCTAGGACAGGAGTTGTCCTAGGATGGAGGCAGCATGTAGCTCTCCACGGGCTTGAGGTTCAGGTATTGAGAGCCTTAAGGGGCTTGATTGATGCTTCAGAGACCTAGGATTCTAGGTAGAGCAAGAAACCAAAGCCAAAGAATCAAGACCATAGAAAGAATATTTCCTGGAGGTTATCCAGCTCAATCCAAAACTGGGTCGGCTAAGTCTTAGAACATAGGCAAAATAGAAAGCTGAGCATTGGAAACTACTGGCATGGCACAGAACTGAGCCAGCTCAGTTCTGGAGTGGAACTTAGCCGGCTCAGTGCTGAGACTGAGTCGCTCAATGGACGGAAAGAGTTACGTGAGGGTTTATTTTGGGCTAGGATCTGGGTTGATCCTAGGGGTCTTAAGGCCTGGTTTGAGAGGTCTTAAAAGGGCTAATTCATATATGGGTTAGGATTAGATCTAGGAGATGAGAGTATATAAGACTTGGGCTCGGTGGGTGCTTTCATGTATTGGGTTAACCTAAGGAAGTTTTTGAGCTAGGGTTTATTAGGGTTCATATGGGAACTCTAGGATATATAAATCAGGACATTGTAACTTTTACAAAAAATAATAGTAAATACAATTAAACTTTTCTCCCTAGCTCTCTTCTCTCTTCTCTCTGGTTCCAACACCAAAACCCTAGCTTCTCTCATCTTTCTTAGATCTTCTTCAGTTTGCTGGATTAACACCTAGGTTCATGCAAGAGATCGGATCTATGGCTATGGCTTCGAGCAGTCGTAGGAACAGTAATTGGTATCAGAGCCAGGTTGAGCATAAAGGAGGAAGAAGATTAATTTTTAATAGAGATCAACAGCGAGATTCAGATCTAAAAGCTTTCTTCAAGCTTTGTGAGGAAGAGATCATAGGGCTGCTGTCCACCATCCCTAGTCAAGGTATTTCTCAAATCTATCTATTTGCTATTATTTTATTCGAATTTATCATGGAAAATAGTGGGTTGAAGGTAGGATTAGAAAAGTTTGATGGAAAGAAAAGTTTCACAATATGGATGGTAAGGGTGGAGGATCTTCTGGTTCAGATGAGGTTGAATTCGACTTTGAAAGATAGGTCAGAGGAGATCACAGATAAGGAGTGGTGTCCTTAGAGAAAAGGACATGTGCCACGATTAGGGCTTATTTGGTGGATGAGATTTTGCATGGTGTGTTGGAGGAGAGAACACCGAAGAGATTATGATCGAAGTTGCAGCAGTTGTACATGGGGAAGAACATGTGTAATAAGTTGATGCCGAAAAAGCAACTATATAGCCTTTGGATGTAGGAGAGCGAGGATGTTGCGGGACATATTCAGCGATTTGATCCGATGAGCATGGATTTGCTCAATATAGGGGTGGATTTAGAAGAGGAGGACAAGAGTTTATTATTGCTATGTTCACTATCCGGAAGCTTCGATCTATTGGTGACAACTTTGCTGTATGGTAAGGAGACACTGGTGTATGAGGAGATCATATCAATGCTCAGGTCCAACGAGCAGTGAAAATAGATGACGAAGAGAGAGGCCTTCCAGGAGAGTCTTGTGGTTTTAGAGAAGCATAGAAAAGAGAAGAAGAAGGGCAAATAGAGGGACAGGAAGGGGACTAAGAGATGCTTTGAGTGCAGAGAAGCAAGACACTTTAAGCGGGAGTGTCCACTTTGAAAGAAGTGCAAGAGAGGAGAAAGCTCGGATTCCATCAGTATAGTCACTAAAATTGAAGATTCAGATGAAATCTTAGTGGTCTCAGAGGAGCCCATAGGGTGTAGTATATCTGAGATGATTTTGGATAGGTCTATAGAGTGCAGAGGATCCGAAGGATTAGCGATAGTGTTCGAGGTATAGTAGTAGGCCTAGCAGTACAGTGTTGGATGATTGGCCTCGGGGAACTCAGAGATAGAGTCAGCTTCTGCGGCATCAGGAGGATTTCAGTTCTAGGTGGAGCACCAGACAGAGGTGGCTTCATGGGTGGAGGAAGCTGTGACATGGATTCAAAGCAGAGGGGTACAGAGGGAGGACCTATATCCTAGCACCAGTGTCGGGGCTATACAGATCTAGGTGGAGAGGATTATATAGGAAGATAGGCATGGCTCTAAGGGGATAGTGTCAGGTGGAGCATCAGAATATGCGGTGAGTGCCGGTAAAGAAACGTTGCATGATCTTCAGGAAAGTTTAGGACAAGTGATGCAGTTGCCAAGTAGAAGGATACCAACAACTCCAAAGGTGGTGTAAAGAAACAAGCCAAGAACTTCAGCGGTGCAGACGGTTATCCCGAAGGCCTTAAAGGAAGCTCAGCAATTGAAGAAGAATGATAGTGGTAAGGTGAGCATGAGGGGCTATCAGGACATGCAAGAATAGCAGAATTGTGTAGGAAGATATTGCCAGGTGTGCCAAGGCTTAGGTGCACCAAGATGGAGATTGTAGGTAGTGTGGTGCTCCCAAGCCTTGGGAGGCCACGGGCGGAGTCAGGGTGAGGGCTCTGAGAAGGCTAGGATAGGTGTGGTCCTAGGGCTAGGACAGGAGTTATCTTAGGATGGAGGTGGCATGTAGCTCTCCAAAGGCTTGAGGTTCAGGTATTGAGGGCCTCAAGGGGCTTGGTTGGTGCTTCGAAGATTTGGGATTCTAGGTAGAGCAAGGAATCAAAGTCGGAGAATCAAGACTGCAGAAAGAATATTTTCTGCAAGCTAGCTGGCTCAGTCCAAAACTGGGTCAGCAAGTCTCAGAGCATAGGCAAAATAGAGAGCTGAGCATTCGGGACTGCTGGCATGGCACAGAACTGGGCCAGCTTAGTTCTGGACTAAGCCAACCTAGCAGAACTTAGCCAGCTCAGTGCTGAGATAGAGCTGGCTTAGCGTGCGGGTAGAGTTATGTGAGGGTCTATTTTGGGCTAGGGTCTGGGTTGATCCTAAGGGTCTTAAGACCTAGTTTGAGAGGTCTTAAGGGGGCTAATTCATGTATGAGTTGGAATTTGATCCAGAGGATGAGAGCATGTGAGACTTGGGCTCGGTGAGTGCTTTCATGTATTGGATTAGCCTAAGAGAGTTTTTGAGCTAGGATTTATTAGGGTTCATATGGAAACTCTAGGATATATAAACTAGGACATTGTAACTTTTATAAAAAAAAAGTGAATATAATTGAGCTTTTCTCTCTAACTCTCTTTTCTCTTCTTTCTGATTCCAACATCAAAATCCTAGCTTCTTTCATCTTTCTTAGATCTACTTCAGTTTGCTGGATTAACACCCAGGTTCACGCAATGTTGGAAATTATGTTCCAAAGTCAATCATTAGTCTGTTGATAGTTGATATATTATAATTAATTTATTAATTAATGAAAAATATTTTGCCATCTTTTTTCATCATAAGTTTACATCTTCTAATGAACTCCATTGTTGTGATGAAGTCCTTAAGACTATTTAGTTTTGATAAAGAGAGGATTTATCGATTAGTCCTTAAATTTATTCAAGATCAAATGATAGGCTGTTAATTAGAGCGACAGCATCTATTTAGCATAGGTTGCTATATGCCATATAGGTTGGTTGTCCTCTTAACCAAGATGTGTGGAGACATTGGTATGGCATATAGGTGAGATGTATGGGTACATTATCATTAAACATGACCAACTCCAGAGCATTCTGCTGTCGAGAATAACTCTGACGGGATATAGGTATAAGTATCCCTTAGACCTGAGATCACTTCAATGATTTGCAAGCAACTCACTATGCTTTGGTACCAGACTAACTGAATTTCTAATTTAACAATGAAAGGCTTCTGGGCACAGTCAAGTACTTGCAAAGTCGGAGTGTGATCAAGATGGAATTAACTACTTCAAGAGTTGGAGAAGAATGTATCACTATATTTCAATATAGCAAAACCTTGGCTAGGATAATCCATCAGATGGATTTGATATTTTAAAATATAATGTGGACAACTTGATTAGAGTTGATAGTTGAACTCCGATGTGTCCTATGAGCATTATGGTCAAGGGGATGAATTATATGAAAACTATATCCGCATAGGTTCTAAGGATGGTGTTCTACACCTTCGACCTATCCAATCGTTGGATATCATTGCTAGATGAAAATTTTGATTGATACAGAAATTTATTTCTATGCTATCGGCTTAGGCTTGAACCTATGAGGTCACATACATTAGAGCTTATGATCTGATCGGATGGTTGATCAATGATTAAGAATCGTTCTAGGGGTCAACAATCAATACGATTGGTGTTTAACCTAGTGCAAGTATTGCAGGAGGATCAATTAGCAATTGGATTGCTAATTGACTTAATTTGATTAAGTCAATAAACTAAGATTAAATCTAATTAAATATAATTTAATTAGATTTAGTTTGACCTTGATTGAATCAAGTCCAATTGGTTTATTGGATAAGCCAAGTGCAAGGAAGAACTAGTTCTAGTCTAACTAGGACTCGGATTAACCCAATTTTCTAGTTTGATTAGAAAATAAATCAAAATTAAATCTGATTTAATTAAGTTCTTAAATGGGTTAGGGCCTTATTTAATTAGGTTGGTTTAATCTTAATTTTATTTGGTTAAAAGATCTTGTTTGACCAAGTCAAAATAGGAGTTCTAGTGTGACTAGGACTTCCTATCTTCTTGCGCCACCTTGGTCCCAACGCCTCCCATGTAAGCACACTAACTGGCATCACCTCTCCCTGATACCAATTGATGTTCCATGATATCACTCAAACACCAATCATCCTTGGCATCACAAGCTCCGATACCATGTTATGGAAGCTCCTGATCTTTAGCACGGATCTGAAGGAACCTATGACGTTCTCTATAGGCAACAAACCACCGATCCTCCACCTGGATCTGTGATGGGGTGCCTCCCTCCTTGGGCTTGAGGGAGACGCCCCCTTCTTTAGGCCTTCTTCAAGAACCCTAGGGTGGCAACTCTAGAGAGAAGAGAAGAAGAGAGTTGAGGGAGAAAAGGTCTATATTCCACACTATTATAAAACCCTAATACAACCTATGTATTTATACATAGCCATTAGGCCCGACCAAAAAACTCCTCGGCTAATCCAATATATGAAAGCACTCACCGAGTCCATATACACCCATGTCTCCCATGCTCTCATCCTCTAGATCTAGATCCAACCCATACATGAATTAGCCCCCTTAAGACCTCTCAAACCAGACCTTAAGACCCCTAGGATCATCCCAGATCCTAGCCCAAAACAGACCCTTGCATAACTCTGCCCGTGCACTGAGCCGACTCAGTCTCAGCACTGAGCCGGCTAAGTTTCACTAGGTTGGCTTAATCTAAAACTGAGTCAGCCCGGTTCTATGCCGTGCCCAGCTGTTCCGAATGTGCAGCTCTCTATTTTGTTTGTGCTTTGAGACTTAGTCGATCCAGTTTTGGACTGAGCCGGCTAACCTATAGAAAATCTTTTTTCTACAGTCTTGATTCTCCGACTTTGGTTTCTTGCTTTACCTTGTATTTTAGGTCTCCAAAGCACCAACTAAGCCCCTGAAATCTCTGAAGCCAACCCCCTAACTCCTCCCATGGCCTCCCAAGGCTTGGGAGCACCACAAATTCTCACAATCTCCACCTTGGTGCCCCAAGCCTTGGCAAACCCCTCGGCAATGACCTCCTGCACATTCCTACGGTCCCTGCACACTTGACAGCACCTGTGCAAGCATCACCTCCGCCAATCCTCTTCAGCTGTTGTGCACCCTTGAGGCCTTTGGGATGACCGCCTCCACTGTTGAAGACCTTGGCTTGTACCTTTGCACCATCCTAAAATTGTAGGATCCCTTCTGCTTAGCAGCTGCATCACTTTTCTTGGACTTTCCTGAAGAATCCGTAGCATTCCTGTACCTGCACTCACTGCAAATCCTAACATGGTCTTCTCAGAACTATGCCTATCCTCCTACACATGCCGCTCCATCTGGAACTATGCATCTCTAGCGCTGGTGCTAGGATATCGATCCTCCCGCACCCCTTTGCTCTGAACTCATGTCAAATTCCTCTCCAATTGTGAAGCCGCCTCTCCGGAGCTCCACCTATATCTGAAGTCCATCTAATGCTGCAAAAGCCAACTTTGTCACTGAGTCCCTCGAGACCAACCATCTTCCTAGAGAAACATCTCTTCAACAACCCTACACTGCCCATCTTCCTAGAGAATCCTGATGCTCTCTACTGAAATACCTCCCTTGGCTGCTACATCACTAGGCCTCTCTCAGCCCTACATCTTCAGAAAAATGCTATGCAGCACTCTAGTGCTCCCTACCTATCACATAACCATCATACACCCTGGCCTTTCCACCAAGATCGATCAGTAAATCATGCACCAAATCCTTCCATCCTGAGAAAATCCTTTTTCGTTAATCCTCTCAATCTCCACCTTCAAGCTACTACTCACGGTTGGCCAAACCACAGCAACAACAAGGTAGATTTGAGACATACCGTAGAATCCTTGTACAGATTTCTAATTTCACCTTGTACGACTTCTCCTTTCCTTCCATGCACCTCTGATACCAGATGTAAGTACACCAACTAGCATCACCTCTTCTTGATATCAATTAATGTTTCATGATATCGCTCGAACGTCAATCATCCTTGGCATCACAAGCCTCGATATCATATTGCGAAAGCCCCTAATCTTTAGCATGGACTTGAAGGAACCTATGACGTTCTCTATGGGCAGCAAACCATTGATCCTCCACTTGGATCTGTGATGGGGTGCCTTCCTCCTTGGGCTTGAGGGAGACGCCCCCCTTCTCTAGGCCTTCTTCAAGAGCCCTAGGGCAGCAACTCTAGAGAGAAGAGAAGAAGAGAGTTGAGGGAGAAAAGATCTGTATTCCACACCATTTTAAAATTCTAATACAACCTATGTATTTATACATAGCCATTAGGCCCGACCAAAAAATTTTTCAACTAATCCAATACATGAAAGCACTCATCGAGCCCATGTACACCCATGTCTCCCATGCTCTCATCCTCTAGATCTAGACCCAACCTATACATGAATTAGCCCCTTTAAGACCTCTCAAACTAGGCCTTAAGATCCTTAGGATCATCCTAGACCCTAGCCCAAAATAGACCCTCACGTAACTCTATCCGTGCACTAAGTCAGCTCAGTTGCACTGAGCCGGCCTAATCCTGTGCCGTGCCAACAGTCCCGAATGTACAGCTCTCTATTTTGCCTGTGCTCTAAGACTTAGCCGACCTAGTTCTGGACTGAGCTGGCTAACCTACAGAAAATCTTCTTTCTGCATCTTGATTTTTTGACTTTGGTTTCTTGCTTCATCTTGTATCCCAGGTCTCCAAAGCACCAACCAAGCCCCAGGAATCTCTGGAGCCAACCCTCCGACTCCTCCCATGGCCTCCCAAGGCTTGGAAGCATCACAAATCCTCACACCCCATATCTATTTTATAGGTATTTTTCATGAAAAATATCTTTCTTCTTGAATTTCATGTCCCCTCTCTCCCTCCAAATCATATTTGGAAGTTAGGTGGAAGACCAAGTCAAAGATGGAATTGGTTTTGCTTAGGATTCTATGAGATAGAATCCTTGTTGACCAAAACATCTTCCCTTGAGTGCCACCCCCTCTTTTAATTAATTCTTCTCTTATTCTATGAAAATAATCTCTTTTTTTGTATGCCCTCCCTTGTTGGTCCATGCCAAAAATTATGGAGGAGGCACCCAAGAGTTGGGTGCCCCAACAACTTTCCATGTTTGGATATTTCTAGTCTAGGATTTGACCTAACTTGGACTCTTCTTTTCTTCTATTTATTGGATGAATTTTGTTCTGATTATTTCATGGAATATAGAGCTTTGGGAGAGGTTTGGGGTGTGTAAAAATTAGAGGAAGAGGTTCCTTGGGCATGGGGGTTCCATAGGCACCAAACTAAGTGTCTAGGTGAGAGAAAAGAGAAGAAGGTCTTCTTCTAGGGCTATTTTATTTTCAATCTCTCCTCCTTTCTTTTGAGTTTTTTTGAGAGAGTCTCAGATCAAAAAACTCTCATCTTCTTTATCATATTTTGGAGAATCCAAATTTCAAAGAAGAAAGCATCGAATCGACCGTCAAAGAAGGATCAACATAGTACTAGCATACTGTGCTGATTTCCTACATCAGACTTCAGATCAAAGATCGTAGGCTCGTGTGGATAACTCCTAGAGACCAGTTGCATGTGCAGCTCATGACTTCATCCTTAAGTCCATATCAGCAAGTTAGAACATCTAAACTTGCTCAGGTAATAGATTTGATCTATAAACTTCATACCAGCATTTGATGTAGTGTAGATCTAGGTTGATTTGATCAATCTTTATTCTTTCTTATTTAATTTTAATTTTTGATTTAATAACATATCTTAATCATGTAATAGATCTGAGATCTAAGTATTTATATGGTTATTTAAATAAATTTTAGATTTATTTAAGTCTTTCACTGTAAGATTTTGATAAAATTTCAAGATCTACCTATGAAATCCTAGATCTGATTCCTTCATGCAAGAGATTGGATCTACGGCTGTAGCTCCAAGCAGCCAAAGGAACAACAAAGAAACTATTGCCTATAAGGTTGAACTTAATGAAGTTCAATAGGTAGAAAAATCGATATCTATAGCCAAGCCTGAATCAAATTTAATTAGATTAGATCCAGAGCCCAGTGTCTTGGCATCATTAAGGTGATTTGATAGAGTACCATGTTAATCGGATAGATACTTTGATTTCTTGGTCCGGGATGGTGATCCTATCAAACTCAATGAGAATGATAAGGATCTGATCACCTACATGAATGCAATGCAGAGACCTAATTCCGAGAAATGATTTGAGGTCACGAAATCCGAGATGGAGTCCATGAAGGTCAATGATGCGTGGACATTGGTCGACCCATCCAAAGGGGTTTAACCCATTGGATGTAAATGGATCTTCAAAAGAAAGAGGGGTGTAGATGAAATGATGTAGATCTATAAAGTCCATCTAGTTGCCAAGGCGTATCATCAACATTATGGTATTGACTATGACGAGACATTCTTCCTTGTGGCATTGCTCAAATCTATTCAGATAATGCTTGCTACAGTTGTCCATCTGATTACGAGATCTGGTAGATGGATATGAAGATAACTTTTCTAAATGGAGAGCTGATCGAAAAGGTGTATATGATACAACTCGAAGGGTTCACATCCACAGATGAGTCCAAGGTGTGCAAGCTTCAGAGATCCTTTTATGGATTGAAACAAGCATCTCAAAGTTGGAACATGCATTTTGATAGAATGATCAAATCATAAGGCTTCGATAAGAGTGGAGAAGAGCCCTGCATCTATAAATGGGCAAAAGGTCTGATAGTAGTATTTCTTATTTTGTACATTGATGATATTCTCTTAATTAGGAATGACATTCTTGCACTGTAAGAAATAAAAGTTTGATTATCATTTCAATTCTCCATGAAGGACTTGGATGAAGCATCCTACATCCTAAGGATGAAGCATCCTACATCCTAGGGATGAAGATCTATAGGGATAGATCTAAGAGGATGCTTGGGTTATTTCAGTCCATATACATTGAAACTATGCTAAAAAGGTTCAACATCGAGAATTCCAAAAAGGGCTATCTTCCGATAGACCATGAATTTTTTCTCTCTAAAAGAAATTATTCAATAACTCCTGCAGAGAGAGAGAGTATGAGTAGAGTTCCATTTGCTTCAGTAATGGGATCTATCATATATGCCATGATATGTACAAAATCAGATGCGGCATACTCACTAGGAGTAGGGAGTAGATACCAATTTGATCCAGGAGAGAACATCTGAAAAGTGGTAAAAATCATCTTTAAGTATTTAAGAAATACTAAGAACCAATGGTTAGTTTATGGTGAGTTGGATTTGAAACTTGTGGAGTTTATTGACTCCAGCTTTCAATCTGACCATGATGATAGTAGAAGCATATCGGGTTATGTCTTTACCTTAAATGATGGAGCCATCTGCTAGAAGAGTTTCAAGCAGCATACTGCGACAGACTCTATTTGTGAAGAAGAGTATATTGCAACATCAAATGCTGCAAAAAAAGCTGTGTGGCTGAGAAAGTTCATCATCGAGCTCAGAGTAGCACCATTTCTTGATGGTTCGGTCCTGCTCTACTACGATTGAAGAAAAATCTCTATTTTCCACCACAGGATCGTTCAGATCTGATCAAATCTGGAGTAAATTTTTCTAAAAAATTTCTAAATAATCTAATTAGATCTATGAGTTCTCAGATCTAATCATGTGATCTGATATTAAAAATAAAAATTAAATCTAAATAAGAAACAACCATTGTTACCTTATTAGGATAATCTGATTACCCTGACGATGATCCTAATTCTCCTGAGGTTCTAGATCGAGTCATGCACGTGCTTGGCCTCTACCAGAGTCCACTCGAGCAGGATCTAGATGTCTTCTCCTTCTAGATCAAGGCTCCAAAGATTTGATCTAATTCTTCTTCAAAAACTCTTTTGAAGAAGAAACAGTCGTCTCTCGAAAGTGCTACCTTCTTTCTGATCTGGGTGCCATTTTTTCTTGGATTTTTGCTGGATTTGCACCCAACTCCTTATGCATGAAGAGGGGAGAGAGAGGATCAGAGAATGGCATGGAGGAGATGAGTGGCAGTCTTGGGGCATGGTGGATGGGCGCAGCCAAAGAACCCTAAGTGCAAATAGGATTTAAATAGATCCTGCTACATCATGTAGTGCCACATCATCCTAGCCAATGAGAGGTCTTTGATCAATTAGATCTAAATCTGATTGGTGGGATGATATCATCTGATCATATCAGATAAGAGACCCCTCAAAGTCTCCTAATGTTGGCGCTAACACTAGATAAGCCCAGTGAAATTGGTTCCTAATAGTTTAAGGCTATCAAGTAACTCTAGAGTCCCATCTGGGACTCTTCCGTTTTCCCCATGTGCACATGCCAATTAGGGTCGTGCGCACATTCTTGTGCATGAAATCCAAGGAGGCATGCACCCCAAGGAGATGTCCAAAGGGGGCACATGCCCCTATCCTTTCTTTCCTGCATTGGGACATCTCATGTTCGGGCAGTATCAGAAAATGGCAGGTGGCGATAGGAATTAGCAAGTGTTATCTTATTTTCATCTGATAGATTAAGACAATCCTTTTTTGATCTAGACAAGTTTTAGTTAGTTAAAGATAAATCCATATAGGATTCTCTGGTGAGCACAAACTAATTTGGTTTAGTTGAGACGAACCAGAAAGACTATAGAAAGACAAAGTTAGGCTCAATCATGTGCTATCATGATTTCCTTGAATCTAATTGAATCTAATCCAAATCAATTGAACTAGGTTAGCCCAATTGATGATATCCAGACCTAAATCCTTATTTGTGTGATCCAGTTAGATTCAGTTTCATATGATAATGAGATATGTCACGATCTTCATCATCGATATCATCAAAATATCTTTCGATGGATCAGAACTTTTTTTGATTCATACAATTAGAATGATCGATCATCAAGATCATTCTAATTGCTCTCAAAATCTATCAGTGATACCTAGCAGTATATGGTGGCAAGCCATCATAACTAAAAGTGAATCTATTAGTGTAGCTACCTGTATGATTGGGTTCTTCTATCTTGAGCTCCGATAGGATTAGGGTTAAGGTGAACTCGTCAAACCCAATATCCATCATATGAATTAATCATTTGATTCGAGTCCGATGTGAAAACCTAGTAGAAATTCTTTCTATCATCTTCACACTTCCATGGCCATGGGCTTATGGACTCAATCTCATGATCATCATAAGGTTACTCCTCATCTATCGAGGTAGATAGATTTCTTTATTGGTGTAATCCAATTCCTATAATAAATATGCTATAGCCAACATACACCTCAGGATTTCGATGGCGATGAGATCAAGTTTTGTTGTAGTCAAACTATAACACCCTCAAGGTGAACTACCGATGCACCTCAGGTTAAAGAATCAAATATACCACTGCAGCATCGAGCCAGTCATCGACAAGAAGGTAGACTTTCTTATGACTGCTCGAGGTGGTCACGCTCAATGCCCTTGTTCTCTAACGAGTATCTATACTCTCACTCTGGTGTTTTGACACCATAAACTTAAGACTCATCTATCCTAAGAAAGTAATCATACACCAACCTTCCGAATCGATCACCGTCCTCCTGACGATCCTATGGTTAGGAGCAGTTTATGAGTTAATTATGAAAATTCATGTCTTAAATTTTTAACTCTTGAAAATATGTATTATCATTATTATTAACTCAAAAGATGTATTACAGACACTTCAAATACACACTATGATAGAAAATAATTCTTTTATTTATTTATAATCAAAATTATAATATTACTCTTAGAAGTGTATTATAAGTATTAGCCAATCTGGCTTTTAGGATAGACATCTAACAAACTCTCACTTGATCTAAAGTCAATTGGCTATAAATATAAATCCCATCTTCTCAAGATGGGCTTTGATCTTCTATTGTCCCAATGGCTTCATCAGTGGGTCAGCCGCATTTTCTGCGGTGTCGACTCTCTTGATCTTAACGTATCCCTTCTTACGGTAATTGTGGATCGCCGTTCGATGTGCTTGAATTTCTAGTGAGACCTCAACTCCTTAGCTAGGGCTATGGCGCTATTATTGTCGCAGTACAGAGGGACAGTATCCGATGGCATCACTTCAAGCTTTGTGGTAAAATTCTTGTACTAGAATGCCTCCTTCACAACTTTTGATGCAGTGATATACTTTGCTTCCATGGTGGAATCTGCTATCACCATCTGCTTGAAACTTTTTTAACTAACAACACCACCACTACATACAAATAGACTTTTAGATGTCGACTTTCGATCATCTATATCGAACATAAAGTTCGAGTCCGTATACCCCTAGACCTGGAGTTCTTCATTACGAAAGACTAGAAATATATCCTTAGTCTTTCTCAAGTACTTAAGGATACACTTCATAGAAGTCCAGTGTTCTTCACCTAGATTCTATTGATACCTGCTCGTGACACTCATAGCATGGATAATATCAGGTTGTGTATATAGCATGGCATACATAAGGCTTCCTATTGTCGAAGCATAAGAGATCTTGCTCATATATTCAATCTCCTCAGGTGTGCTAGGATACATCTTCTTAGAGAGATGAATGCCATGTCTAAAGGGTACTAAATCTCTTTTTGAGTTTTCCATGCTAAATCTCTTTAGCACCTTCTTTATGTACATCTTCTGTGAAAGTCCTAGCATCCTATTCGGTCTATCTCTATAAACCTTAATTCTTAGAATAAAGGATACTTCTCCTAGGTCTTTCATAGAGAACTCTTTAGACAATCATATTTTGATCGTGGTCAACATGAATATATCATTCTCAATTAGGAGGATGTCATCCACGAACTAATATGAGGAAGAAACAATACTCCAACTGACCTTTTTGAAAATACAGGGCTCCTCCTTATTTTTGATAAAATCAAATGATTTGATTACATCATTGAAACGAGCATTCCAGCTCCGAGATGCTTCTTTAAGTCCATATATGGACCTTTATAGCTTACATACCTTGTGATCACCATTACTGGATGTGAAACCAAGCGGCTATTCAATATAGATATCTTTCTCAAGATATCCATTTAAGAACGTCATTTTCACATCTATTTACCATATTTCATAATCAAAATAGGTTACAATAGCAAGCAATATGCGGATGAATTTAAGCATGGCTACTAGCGAAAAGGTATCCTGATAGTCAATGCCTTCGTGTTGACTATAACCTTTCACTACGAGCCTTGCTTTGAAAATCTCTACATTTCCATCAACACCTATCTTTCTCTTAAAGATCCATTTACACCCAATAGATACTATACCTTTAGGTGGATCTACCAACCTCCAGACTTGGTTGGAGTGCATTGAGTCAATTTTTGGGTTCATTGCCTCTAACCATTTCTTAGAGTCGATATCTGATATCACCTCATCATAGGTCTTAGGATCATCACCATAAATCCTATTTTTTGTGAGGAATATTTTCTCTACATCCTCTTGAATAGTACCTAAATATCTTTCAGGAGGATAGGAAATCCTAATTGATTTTTAAGATGGAGGAGGTAGTGTTTGGATTGGCTCAATCTGATTAAGTTCGATAGGTTCCTTAGCTCATTGCTGTTCGGAGATCTTCTCCTCAAGCCTAATCTTTCTTCCGATGTCACCATCTTGAATAAATTATTTTTTAAGAAAAATAGCATGTCGACTCACAATCACATTATGGTCTTTTAGAAGATAGAAATAATATCCTAATGATTCTTTAGGATATCCAATAAATCGAGCTCTAAAAGATCTAGATTCTAACTTGTCTGCCTGCTATCTCTTGACATAAGCTGGATAACCCTAAATTCTGAGGTGACTCAGACTTGGTTTCTTACCATACCATATCTCATACGGTGTAGTAGGAATAATTTTAGAAGGAACCCTATTCAGTAAATATATAGCAGTCATTAGACTATGTCCCCAAAGAAACTCAGAGAGGTCGTGAAGCTCATCATGGATTTGACCATATCTAATAAGATTCGATTTCTCTGTTCTAAAATCTCATTGAGTTAAGGCATTCTAGGTGGAATCCATTATGAGACTATTCCATTATTTTTGAGATAGTCCAAGAATTCTTGACTAAGGTATTCACCTCCTCGATCTAATCGAAGAATCTTAATAAATTTTTTTATTTATTTTTCTACTTCGAGTCTAAATTTTTTGAACTTTCAAAGGCTTCAGACTTATGTCGCATCAAATATACATATCCGTATCAAGATAAATCATCGATAAAGGTAATGAAGTAGATATAATTGCCTCTAGTTGGCATATCAAATGGGTCGTACACGTCTGTATGTACTAGAGCAAGTAGGTCATTGGCCCTTTCCCCATATCCTATAAAAGGAAGCTTGATCATTTTGCCATAAAAGTATGATTCATAAATCGGATATGACTCGAAAGTCAATAGACTCAATAGCCTAGATTTCTCCAATTTGTTAATCCTATCTTTTACTATATGACCTAGCCTAAGGTGCCAAAGATACCTATCATTTAGACTATCCCTAGGTCCCTTTGATCCTATGGTATTCATGTTTTGCTCGATATTGAAAATAGAAACATCAATATGTAACTGGTAGAAATCATTAATAAGAAAATCACTTATAATTTTATTTTTTTCATAAAGAATATTACAATGGTCCTTAAGAAAACTAATTACATAGTCTTCCTATGTTAAATATGAAATAGAAATTAAATTTTTGCTTGCTGTAGGCACATAAAAATAGTTTCTAAGTACTAAATCTAATCCTAACGATAGTCAAAGAGGATAGATTTCCATGGCTACAGTAGCAACTCTTGCTCCATTCTTGACATGTAGGATCATCTCACCATCCCTCAGCCTCCTACTCTCCTTAAGATTCTGCATAGAAGTGCTCAAGTGAGCACTCAAACCAGAGTCAAGCACTCAATTGGATGCAGAAGAAATCGTTAGATTAGATTCAATAATGAGAATACCTCCAAAAGAACCTGTTTCCTTTTTATTCTTTAGGCTGGCTAGGTATAGAGGGTAGTTCTGCTTCCAGTGGCTATCAGTATTGTAATGAAAATATTTTTTCTTATCAGCGACCTTCTTCTTTGGTTGTGCCTTTTTTTTCTTCTCACCTTCCATCTTCTACTTCTTCATGGTCTTATTCTTCTTTCCAAAAGACTTTCTCTTGAAAGAAATCCACTCCACAGTAAGTACTGAGCCTTTAGAACCTTTCATGGAAAGCTCAATAGTGATCAGCATGTTCATAAGCTCAACCAAGATATTTTGTAGTTTAAGCATATGATAGTTCATGATGAACTGCCTGTATACATTAGTCAAGGACTGTATAATTATATCAATCTATTGATCCTAATCTAACTTGACACCGAGCTTCTTAAGCTCTTCTAAGTCCTTTATCATCATCAGACGATGATCTTGGACCGACTGTCCATCATGCATCTGAGCCATAAAATGTCTCCTAGTGACTTGATATTTGGCTGTGCGACTTTGTTCACCAACAACTCTTGCAGGTGAGCCAACATTTGATGGCTAGTCTTTATGTCTTCATGTTGATGCTAGAGCTCATCAGATATTGAGCCCAACATGTAATACTTGGCTTTATTATCTTCATTGGTCAAATTTTTTAGAGATGCTCTCTACTCAGCGGATAGACCAGCTGGTAAAGTAGGAGGATCCTGTTCCAACACATGAGTCAAATTCTTGGATCCAAAATAATTTTAAAGTTCTGGAGCCAATCTTTGTAGTTAGGTCCAGTTAATTTATAGGTGTCCAGGATACGAGCTAGTGGATTGGATGCAAATATTTTTTTATAGAGAGTCAAAGTTTTTAGTTAGATTTTGTGATTAGACTTAACTAGTTTGTTTAGGAGTTTCATGTTTAAACAAATTAAGCTTCCACTATTTACTCGGATCCCTACATTTTCTTGGTAAAGATGTGAAAATCTCCATGATTAATTAATTTTTACTGGGTGATGTGGTACCACCGACTGGTTCACCACCTCACCTAACAATTATTGATGATGGATCAATCGATGAGTGGATAACTTTTATCCAATGATACTCTAATCATAGTGCACCCAAACTTGGTCTCTAATTCATGAAGCTCACTATGCCCAAAATATTTCTCTACTCCTTAGTTAAGTCAAATCCACTATTTGCATAAATTGAATTCTTGATTAGGTCCCTCACCGTATCCAGAAGAATATTGAGCCCAACCCATCCTCCAACCCATAGCATCCAATGCCTAATAGATATGGTTACATCTTCCTGGTGCAACTAAACCACTGTAACTAGTCGAGAACAATCATCCCCGAGAAGGGCCCATACATCTACAATGGTGGAAGACCTATGACTTAATATTTTCTTAGAAAGATTTGATTCAGGTCTCTTTAAACTTGACTTGACTTAGTCATAATAATTATGACTAACCTAGTGGCTTTGGTTAGCTCGAATTATTAGCCACCTATAATCAAAACTGGATCGACAAAAATAGCCAGATAAGTAAGACCGATGGAAGGGATATGCCATTAACTCGATAAGAATGCATTCAGATCGAGTAGCTTTCAATTAAAAACTAGTTGGTCATATCTACTAGACTTACCTTAGATACCAAATTATCGAATCAGAACCAATCGGATTAACCTACAATCTAGGCTCGAACCATAGAGCCAAATTAGATCTTGACTTGGTCAACCACATGTGAATGTGAGTCGACTGATGCGTGCTAATTTATAGCTATGGCAAGTGCACCAGTCGATCAAGTAATAAAGTGAATGAGTAGAGTATCATCCTTAGAGGATTGAAAAATAAGTACTGAAAAGCTCTTTCCTATGCTTTATTTAGAAGATCAATTTATGAGAATAAGAAATTAAAGAAAATAAAAAAAATAATTAAAAGTTTTTAATTAAATAAAGAGAGTGTAAATTATTAGGATTTTAAACTCAAGAGCAATGGATTACTAAGGCAATCGATTCACCAATCTCGGTCAATACAATATTCAGATTTTTAGATTAATTTTATTTTATATGACGGTGGAGTCTCCTAATTTATTCACTATCCTTTGGTCCAGGCATAGCAAAACTATTAATATTTATTAATTATCCTTTGGTCCAGGTATAATTTAAATAAATATTAATGCATTAGGTTTTGTGAAATCCTCTAATTAAAATACGCTGCATCCAAAGCGCACTAAAATTCCTGCATGCATATAAATTCTAATTTGATTCATAATACAAGGTATATAATCAAGAAGCATTAACATAGATGTACTTGGTCCATAACATATATGTTCATCAGATCAATTAGAAGATGGCCAGTAATCTAAAAGCATTAAGATCATATTTATATACTCCTCATGAATAAAATTTAAAAATAAGTCATACTGAATATTGCATCAAAAGAGTGGCTACACCTTAGCCTTAGTAAAAGAAAATTTAGTTCATAATAACAAGTTCAAAAATAGTGAATAAAATAAAAAGCATAGAGAAATTAGACTGTTTGATTGTTGAAATTGATTGTCTGCTGCTCTTGATGTGGAGAACTTGGCGAAGAAGAAGAGGCTCCTTGATCGATGTCTTGATCGTCGAAGAAAAATCAAAAATACTTTTTTTTTATTTTCTCACAAATCACTTTTTCTTTCCTACCTCTCTCCTCTTTCTTTCACTCTCTCTCTTTTTCTCCCTCTCTCTCTTTCTCCCCATCTCTCTCTTTGTCTCTCTCTAATTTCTTTCTCCAGTTTCTTCTTTGACAACATAAAATTAACAGTAGGTCTTTTATAGATGAAGTGTTTGATTCCCCTCAAAATCCATCAAAAATTAGGTTTAGAACTCCTAAAACAACTCAAATTAAGATCTGGATAATTCTGCCCATTAGATCTTGATCAAACGGTCCAAAAACCACTCAAAAACCCCTTAAAATAACTCAGATCAAGTCGGATTTAATATCAGCCGTTGGATCGAATCTGGGCCATCCGATCATGTTGAAAGAAGCCTTCTGATCTTTAGTTTACCATCGGGATGAATCTCAGCCGTTGGATCTCAATCGAGAGCTACGGATGCCATCCATCAGTGCCTTCGTTTCGACCGTCCGATCAAGCTTCAGTGAAAATCGCCCGTTGGATCAGCCAGAATTCCCAAATTGCCCTCCATGGACCGTGCGCGAGCCCGGTGTTGCGTAGACCACCGCATTCTTCAGCCAATCAGAGCATGCCTCTTGCTGTAAAATTCTTGAAATACCCTTCGGTTGATCCACCTTATGCCACGAAAAATGCTGACGTCATCCTAACGTCAGCGTTGCATCGGCAGTTTTTTTTTTTTTTTTTTGAAATTCAATTCTGGGCTCGTTTGAAGTCCGTTTTGCCTGAAATTTTTTTTATCTGAACCAAAAAAATAAGATCTTCACATTGCTAGCCTTCTTTCCTATATAAAATTAATAAAGATATCAATTTCTAGTAAAATAGATTAATTTATTTTATAATTTAATACTTTTATTAGTATATTTTTACCACTTATCATCAACCTTGATCCAAACTTAATCCTATTGGTCTGGTCAATTTTAAGTACTCCAGATCCTACCTAACCAACTCTTGATTCGATTTGATCAACTGCTAGACCTAATTGAACTACCCATGCCCGAACCTAATTTTATGAAGGTATCTTAGATCTGAAAATTCATAATTTTTAGATCTAATTGATTTCATAATCTTAATTCTTAATTAAGTTTGGATTCATAAACAAAAATATATATTAAAATCTTAGGGTTTCAGGATCTAGAGTTTTATAGAAAAATAAGTTTTGATTTTTTATTAAGAATGAATGCACAGTATCCCTACACGCCATAAGAACATCCCATCGAATGGAAGGAGAGAGCCTTTAAACCCTACTTTGTTCTTATGATCGGATAGCCAAGAGAAATGTCTTAATCAAAAATATATTTTCTATTACCAAATAAGTTAGATCTAAATCATATATCGAATATACAATTAATAATCTAACCTATACATGCCTTGCATACATCTCATGTATCATAACTTAATTAAACATGCATGCTTTCATATCTGATATATCACATATAATATCTAAAAAATAGAATTTAAATTGATCACATCAAAATAAAATTATTCTAGACAATTCATAGAACTATTCTACAACTAGTCTAAGCATGCATCTTTCTTATCTCATATGAATAAATTAAAAATTAAAAATTATACTTTTTTATTTTTCAAATCTAATTACAATATTTATAATATCAAATTAAAAAATTATATTTAATCAAATTAAAAATATGTGCACGTGCCATAGATCTAAAATGGATCTAAAATTATATTTAATCAAATTAAAAATATGATTACACTAGACTACACATAAAACTATTCTATACCTAGTCTAGTCATGCATCTCATACACTATAGATCTAAATTATTTAATTATTAATTTTTTAATTTTAGATCTAATCACATCTGATGTGATATCTAAAATTTTTTAATATCAAATTATAAATAAAAATAAAATCATATCTAAAATAGATTTGAAAAACTGGTAAAGCAGCTCTGATACCAATTGAAGGAAAATCTCTATTTTCTACCATAGGATCATCTAGATCTAATCAGATCTAGGATGGGTTTTTCTAAAAAATTTTTAAATAATTCAATCAAATCTAAAAATTCTTAGATCTAATCATGATGATCTGATATTAAAAATAAAAATTAAATCTAAATAAGAAAACAACCATTATTACCTGATTAGGGTAATCCAATTATCCTGACGATGATCTTGATGCTCCTGAGGTTCTGGAGTGAGCCATGCACGTGCCAGGCCTCTACCAGAGTCCACTCAAGCAAGATCTAGAGGTTTTCTTCTTCTAAATTAAGACTTCAAAGATTAGATCTAGATCTTATCAAAATCTTCTTCAAAAACTCTTTTGAAGAAGTAGCAGTCATCGCTCAAAATAGTTTTGCCTTCTTCCTGATCTGGGTGCCAATCTTCCTTAGAATTTTGCTAGATTTGTGCCCAACTCCTTGGGCATGGAGAGGGGAGAGAGAGGATCAGAGGATGGCATGGAGGAGATAAGGGGCAGCCTTGGGGCATGGTGGATGGGCGCAGCTAAAGAACCCTAGGTGCAGTCAGGATTTAAATAGATCCTACTACGCCATGCAGTGCCACATCATCCCAGCCAATAAGAGGCCTTTGATCAATTAGATCTAAATCTGATTGATGGGATGATGTCATCTAATCATATCAGATAAGAGACCCCTCAAAGTCTCCTAATGTTGGTGCCAACACTGGATAAGCCCAGTGAAATTGGCGCCCAACAGTTTAAGGCTATCAAGCAACTCTGGAGTCCCATCTATATGGGACTCTTCCCTTTTCCCCATATACACACACCAACTAGTGGCATGCACACATTCTTGTGCATGAAATCCAAGGGGGCGTGCACCCCAATGAGATGTCCAAAGGGGGTGCATGCCCCTACCCTTTCTTTCCTGCATTGGGACATCTCATGTCTAGGCAGTATAAAGAAATGGCAGGTGGCGATAAGTATTAGCAGGTGTTATCTTATTTCCATCTGATAGATTAAGATAACCATTTTCTGACTAGGACAAGTTTCAGTCAGTTTGGGGAGCCCAAACCAATTTGGCTCAGTCAAGATGAACTAGAAAGACTACAGAAGAAGAAAGTTAGGCTCAATCATGTGCTAGCACGATTTTCTTAAACTTAATTGGATCTAATCCAAATCAATTGAATTAGATTAGCCCAATTAATGACATCTAGACCCAAACTCTTATTTGTGTGATCTAATTAAGTTTAGTTACGTATGATAATGAGATATGTCATGATCTCCATCATCGATATCATCGAAATACCTTTCGATGGACCAAAACTTTTTTGATTCATATAATTAGAATGATCGATCATTAAGATCATTCTAATTGCTTCCAAAATCTACCAGTGACACCTAGCAGTATATGGTGGTAAGCCATCAAAACTGAAAGTGAACCTCTTAGTGCAGCTACCTCTGTGATTGGGTCTTTTATCTTAAGCCCCAATAGGATTAGAGTTAAGATGAACTCGTCAAACCCAATATCCATCATATAAATTAATCATTTGATTCGAGTCTGATGTAAAAACCTAGTAAAAACTTTTTCTATCATCCTCACACTACCATGGCCATTGTCTTATAGACTCAATCTCATGATTATCATAGGACTACTCATCTATCAAGATAGATAGATCCCTTTACTAGTGCAATCCAATTCCTACAATAAATATGCTATAGCCAACATACACCTCAAGGTTCCAAATGGCTAGAAGACCAAGTTTTAGTGTAGTCAAACTATAACTCCCTCAGGATGAACTATCGATGCATCTTAGATCAAAGAACTAGACACACCACTATAGCATCGAGCCAGTCATCGATGAAAATGTTGACTCCCTTAGGACTGCTCGAGATGATCACGCTCAGTCTTCTCATTCTCTAATGAGTATCGTACTCTCACTTCGATGTCTCCACACCATAAACTTAAGACTCATCTATCCTAAGGAAGCGATCATACACCAAACTATCGAATCAATCACCATCCCCATGACGATCCTATGGTCAGGAGCAGTTTTGAGTTAATTATGAAAATTTATATCTTAAATTTTTAACTCTTAAAAATATGAATTATCATTATCATTAACTCAAAAGATCTGTCACAGATACTTCAAACACACATTATGATAGAAAATAATCCTTTCATTTATTTATATTCAAAATTATAAAATTATCCTTAGAAGTGTATTATAAGTGTTAGCCAATTTGGCTTCTAGGACACACATCTAACAGTGACAGCACTGGTGCCATTGCTTAGGCGAAGGAACCAAAGGCATACCGATGGATGAAATACATACTGCGTCGCTACCACCTGATCCAAAAGATCGTGGATAGAGGTGACGTCGATCTTCAAAAGACCAACAGATAGGATAACCTGATCGACCCCTTCACGAAAGCCCTGGCAATAAAGAAGTTCGATGAACACAAGTCAAAGATGGATATTAGATAATGTGCCAAGTGGCTTTAGGATAAGTGGGAGTTGTTGAAAAATATATCCCAAAGTCAGTCGTCAGTCTGTTGATGGTTAAGCTATCTTATAATTATAATTAATTTATTAATAAATAAAATATTTATTTTGGTATTTTTGTCATAAGGTATACATCTTCTATTGAACTCCATTATTCTGATGAAGTCCTTAGGACTATTTAGTTTCGATAAAGAGAGGATTTATCGATAGTCCTTAAAGTTGTTCACGATCAAATGATACGCTGTTAATTATGATGACAGTGTTTATCGAGCATAGGTCATTGTATGCTATATAGGTTGGTTGTCCTCTTAACTAAGGATGTAGAGATACTGGTATGGCATATAAATGAGATGTATAGATATATCATCATTGAACATGACCAACTCCAGAGCATTCTGCTGTTGAGAATTACTCTAATGCAATGTAGATATAAATATCCCTTAGACCTGAGATCACCATAGTAGCTTGCAAGCAACTCACTTTGCTTTGGTACTAGACTAGCTGAATTTTTAATTCAATGATGAAAAATTTTTGGATATAATCAATTACTTGCAAGATCGGTGAGTGATCAAGATGGGATTGACCACTCTAAGAGTTGAAAAAAAATGCATCACTGTATTTCAATATAGTAAAAACCTTGGCTAGGATAATCCATGAGATGGATTTGATATTTTGAAATATAATGTGGATGACCAAATCAGGATTGATAGTTAAACTCTGAGGCATCCTATGAACATTTTGGTCAAAGGGATGAATTCTATGAAAACTATATCCACATGGGTTCTAAGGATGTTGTTCTATACATTTGACCTATCCGACTGTCGGATACTATTATTAGATGGTCACTTTGATTGATATAGAAACTTGTTTCTATACTACCGACTTAGATTTAGACCAATAAAATTATATACATTAGAGTTTTCAATCTGATCAGATGGTTGATCGATGATTAAGAATCATTCTAGGGTTAAATATTCAATACGATTAATTTTTGATCTAGTGCAAGTATTGTAGGAGGATGGATTAGCAATTTGATTGCTAATTAGCTTAATTTGATTAAGCCAGAGAATTGAGATTAAGTTTAAGTAAATATAATTTAATTAGATTTAATTTAAACTTGATTCGATCAAGTTTAATGGATTTATTGGATGAGCAAATTGCAAGAAAGAACTAGTCCTAGTTCAATTAGGACTTATATCAACCCAATTTTTAATTTGATTAAAAAATTAAATTAAAATTAAATATAATTTAATCTAATTTAATTAGATTATTAGTTGAACTAAGATCTAATCTAATTAGATTAATTAAATCCTAATTTAATTTGATCCAAGGATCAAGTTGGACCAAGTCAAATTAGGAGTCTTAGTGAGACTAGGACTCCTATCTCCATGCGCCACCTTAGCCCCAATGCCCCCCATGCTATTTTTTTTGGATTTTTTCATGGAAATATTTCTCTCCAGATGTTCATGCATGCCTCCTTGCTTTCTTTATCTCAAATATGGTATTTAGATATTGTGATCAAGTCAAAAGAAGAGTTTGAGTTGATTTAAACTCTATGAGATAGAGTTTTTTGAGAAACCAAAACTCATTCCCATTTTGTGTCACCCACATCCCTATTTTTTCTCTCAAATTTTTATGGCTTTTAGAGGCCTTTTTATGCAACATTCTCTGGTGGTCCATGCAAAAAATAAAAGAGGGGGTGCCTAAGAGTTGGGCGCCCCAAGCCTAGCCCTGTTTGGATAATCCATGACTAGGTATTTGACCCTCTATACCTCCATATATAAAATGAATTTTGATCTAACTATTTTGTGGATTACACATCCGAGAGAGATCATTTAGGGTGTGAAAAATCTAAGAGAGAAGCCTAGCGAATACAATTTTGTAAATGCACCCATCAAGGTACCTTGGTGAGAGAAGAAAGAAGAAGAAGAGGGTCTTCTTCTAGGATTTTTCTTCTACTCCTATTCCTCCATCTTTGTGAGTGTTTGAGAGGTGTCTTAGCATCACGATTCATCTTTCTCAACTTCTAAAAGTTGGAGAGACCAAGCTTGAAGGAAGAAAAATTTAGATCGACCGTCAGAGAAGGATCAGCATAGTACTAGCATATTACGCTGATTTTTGAGCACCGAACTTCAAATCTATGATCGAGGGCTCGTATGGATAACTCATAGAGGTTGGACGTATGTGCAGCTTAGAACAACCATCTCAGGTCTAGATCAGCAAGTTAAGAAACTCAAGATTCAAAGGTAAGGATGATCTGATCTTCCTATTACTTATCTAGATCTGATCTAGAGTAGTTTACTGTTGATATGATCAACATATAGTTCTTTTGATATTTTATTTATTGATTTAATAGCATGCCTTAATCATGTAATAGGATCCTAGATCTAGAGTTTTATGTTATATTATTCATGATTTAATGTGATTAATTCATCTCTTCTACTGTAATTTTAAAAAAGTTTCAAAAGCTAACCCTAGAACCCTAGATTGGTTCCTACAGAAAATGCTCGATCAAACTTCATCCAACAGCTAGAACTTAATCCGACCTAATTTGGACTATTATATGTCGATTTTTGATGTTTTTTGGATTGTTTTATCAGAACATGATGGCAAAAATTTAGGAAACTCAATAAAATTCATCCATAAGCTATTTTAATCTAATTTTCACTCTAATTTCTTTCATATTTTTCAATCAAACTCCTTTTAAGTCCCACATTACCTGCAGCCAAGATCTCCAACCCTCCAACACTTATTTAAGGATCCTCAGGCCATCAAATCAAAGCATCTTCAATTATGAAAAAGAGTTTGGTATAGGTTAGAGCCATGCTTGGATTAGAGGCTACTTCAAGACAGACGGTGACGAGAGGAAGAGCTGACTTCTACACCATCTCAATGCCAACATCGATCCAAGATCAAAGATCAGCATATTTTTTTTAATTTTTTAATTTTTTTTAATTTCATGTATTTAAATTTTAAATTTTAAATTAATGCAAAATTTACTTTTCTGCTCTTAAAATTTTATGCTCTTTATTTCTATTATAAATTTAATTTTTGTACTTTATTTTATTGCAAATAAATGCTAAGATCTAACTAATAGATCTTAGTACCAAGTTTAATTTTTTATATTATTTAATTTTATTTTTTATTTATTATTTTATTTTTTAACTTTAATTTTTTAATTTTTTTTATAAAAATCAAAGATTTTAAAACTAAAATACTACATTCTCTATGAATTCGACCCGACTCACTACTTACTATCTATTTTTAATTATTTAAGAAGTTGGTATTAAACTGATAAACATGGTATCTTAACAACAACAGCAGCTAATGAGCTAAATTTTTTGATATGGATTTTCTAATATGGGTTATAATTTTTTTTCTTTATCTTTCATAATTATTTTTTATGCAAACATGTTCTCCTACTCAGTTTTAATGAAATTTATCTTTTTTATGCATGAGATCCTAATTATTTGACATGCTTATTATTGATTAAAAATCTAAATAAGTTATATTCATTAGGATGGATTGTGATCGATAGATATAGTCTATACTTAATTTAATAATTTATTTTAAAAAATAATTATCAAAAATTATGTTCTTAATTTTTAAAAATTAAAATATTAAATAATTTATGATTTCATAAAGATGGATCATTATTAAGATATATAATTCATGCTTAAGAAAATAAATTATAATAATAACTAAATTATTAAAAATAATAAATTTTTGTATTAAAAAAAATTATTACAACCATGTTGAAGATGGATTAAAAATTTTAAAATATTTTTCATTAATTTAAAAACCCTAATTAATTAAGTATTTATTCTTTTATTTTTATTTTAATTTGCTAAACTCTCAATTTGCTTTCTTTAATCTACATATTTAAATTTTTACTTTAAAATTAAATTAAAAATTTTATTTTTAATTAAAATTAAATGTAACTTAGCCTTTAATCTCCAAGAAAATTAATACCCAACTCACCACTATCCTAAATATTAAAATTGAGTCTAATTTTTATTTATTGCTATAACGACAAGCAATCACTATGCCAACTTTATTTTATCCAAAATTTATTGATGCCAATTTCCACTCATTTTGTGCAACAAAATGAGGATTGATTTCAGATGTGGCATGGAGAAATTTAAGAGAGTCCTTCTGCTTTAAGCAAAGTGATTGCTTAAGGCTCTAGGACTTTAAGATTTCATGCGGTCTATAAAAGAGACCTAGATCAAAGCTATTTGATCAATTCAATTCCTATGCCAGCACTTTGTCTCTCCTTCCATCTCCCATGCCATCTTCCTAATCCTCTCCCTCTTCTCCATGCCCAAAGAGTTGGGCAAATCAGCAAGGAAAGATCAAGGTTCTGCTACTGCGAAGAACAAGTCAAGGCGATCTTGTTTGTGAGATGAATGTGCTATTGCCGGAGATCGAATCGAAAGCGCACTAAGAAGATCTTGTTAGATGTGTACCCTAGAAGCCAGATTGGCTAAATACTTGTAATACACTTCTAAGAATAATTTTATAATTTTGATTATAAATTAATAAAAAGATTATTTTCTATCATAGTATATATTTAAAGTGTCTGTGATACCCCCTTTGAGTTAATGATAATGACAGTTCATATTTTCAAGAGTTAAAAATTTAAGACATAAATTCTCATAATTAACTCATAAATTGCTCTCGACCATAGGAACATCACGAGGATGGTGATCGATCTGGAAGGTTGGTGTACGATCACTTTCTTAGAATAGATGTGTCTTGAGTCTATAGTATGGAGACATCGGAGCAAGAGTACAGATACTCATTATACAATGAGGGCACTGAGCGTGACCACCTCGAGCAGTCATAAGAAAGTCTACCTTCTCATCGATGACTAGCTCGATGCTATAGTGATGTATTTGGTCTTTACCTGAAGTACATCGATAGTTCACCTTGAGGATGTTATAGTTTGACTACACCATAACTTGGTCTCCTAGCCATTCAAAATTCTGAGGTGTATGTTGGCTATAGCATGTTCATTATAGGAATTAGATTGTACCAATAGAAAATCTATCTACCTCGGTAGATGAGGAGTAACCCTATGATAATCATGAGATTGACTCCTTAAGCTCATGGCCATGGCAGAGTGAAGATGATAGAAAGAGTTTCTATTAAGATTTCACATTGGACTCAAATCGAATGATTAATTCATATGATGGATGTTGGGTTTGACGAGTTCACCTTAATCCTAATCCTATCAGGACTTATAATAGAAGAATCCAATCATACAGATAATTACACCAAAAGATTTGCTTTTAGTTCTGATGGATTACCATCATATACTATTAGGTGTCATTGGTGGATTTTGAGAGTAATTAGAATGATTTTGACGATCGATCATTCTAATTATATGAATCAGAAAAGTTCTGATCCATCGAAAGGTGTTTCGATGTTGTTGATGATAGAGATCGTAACATATCTCATTATCATATGAAATTAAACCTAATCAGATCACACAAACAAGAGTTTTGGATTTGGATGTCATTAATTGAGCTAACCCAGTTCGATTAATTTGGATAAGATTCAATCAGGTTCAAGGTAATCATGCTAGCATATGATTGAGCCTGACTTTCTTCTTCTATAATCTTTCTAATTCGTAGCAACTGAGTTAAATTTGATTTGACTCATTTTTGTATCTTGAATGGGTTTAATTTCATCTAATTGGAATCTATCCAGGTTAGATTAATTGTAAAAATTAAATCCATTCATGGTGAAATTGGACTAGGGTCAAAAGTTGACCTTGTTAAGAGAACTAAGGGTCACCTGATCAGAGGCTTCTAGCAAATTTTTTGAAAATAATTTTGCTTTGATTTTTGAATATGTGATTGGGCTCGAGTCATACTTTGGGTGAGCCTAATTTCATGATTTTTTTGTGGTGCCTAGATTAGGTTTCTAATAGAGTTTGATTTGGATCAAACTCTTAAAGAGAGGAGTCCCATGCACCATGGACTCCTACTTATCCTTTCTTCTCACCAACTTGGGAGGAGTTTTGAGCAACAAAAACCTGATAAATATCAGGTGGGTGATGTGTGTTATTAGATTAGAGTCCTAGATAATCAAGCAAATGAGTTGCTTGATCATTTAGGTGTCTAGATGGCGTAAGGATCTTCTATAAAAATACCTACGCATAAGGCCTTTGTAGAATTCTGATTGCCATGTCCATATGCTGCCGCCCCTTCCATCTTCCATGCCCCCTCTGATCCTCTCTCTCCCCTTCTTCTACATACTAAAAGTTGGGCACAAATTAAAGAAGAAGATCCAATCAAATTTGTGAAGAGTTCAGCATCTATGCGACGGTGTTCATGAGACGGACAAGCTACCTTCAAAAGTTATTTTGAAGGTTCCTCAGATTAGATTTAGATCTGATCTTTAGAGGCAAGATTTGTGAGGAGAAGACATCTAGATCCTACTAGAGTGGACATCGGTAGAGGTCAGGCACATGCATGACTCCTTTCAGAACCTCAGAAAAGATCAGGATCATCACAGGATAATCAGATTACCCAAGCAAGATAAGAAATTAAATCTGATTTAATTTTAATTTTAATTTTTAATATCAGATTACTATGATCAGATCTAAGAACTCTTTAATTTGATTAGATTATTTAAAAAAAAAATTTAAAAAAAATCTATCCTAGATCTGATTAGATCTGCATGATCCTATGGTGGAAAATGAAATCTTCCTTTAACTGATATCAGAGCCAGGTTGGCTATTTTTCAGATCTATTTTAGATCTGATTTAATTTTTATTTATGATCTAATATTAAATAATTTTATATATTACATCAGATATGATTAGATCTAAAATCAAAAAATTAAAATTAAATAAATTTAGATCTACAATGTATGAGATGCATGACTAGACTAGGTATAGAATAGTTCTATGTAGTCTAGCATAATCATATTTTTAATTTCATTAAAAATAATTTTAGATATATTTAATTTCTATTTTCTAAAGTTATATTTGATGTAACAAGATCTAGAAAATAGAAAATAGTGTTTTAATTTTTTTATATGAGATATGAAAGATGCATGCTTCGACTAGTTATAGAATAGTTCTATAAAATATCTAGAATAATTTTATTTGATGTGATCAAATCTAAATTTTATTTTTTAGATATTATATGTGATATATCAGATATGAAAACATGCATGTTTAATTTAATTATGATACATAAGATGTATGCAAAATATGTATAAGTTAGATCATTAAATGTATATGCGATATATGATTTAGATCTAATTAGTTTTGTAGTAAAAATTATATTTTTGATTAAGGAGTTCCCCTTGGCCGTCCGATCAAAAGACCAAAGCAGAGTTTAAAGGTCTTTTTATTTCATTCGATGGGGTGTTCTTATGACGTGTTAGGGTGCTGCGCGTTCATCCTTAATCAAAAATCAAAACTTATTTTTCTATAAAATCCTAGATCCTAAAACCCTAGAATTTTATTACATATTTTGTTAATGAACCCAAAATTTAATTAACAATTAGGATTATAAAATTAATTAAATCTAAAAATTATGAATTTTTAGATCTAAGATATATTCATAAAATTATTTTGGGCTTGGATAGCTCAATTAGGTCTAGTGGTTGATCAAACTGAATCAAGAGTTGGTTAGGTGGGATTAAAGAAAGCTTAGATTTGACCAACCTGATAGAATTAAGTCTGGGTCAAGATCGAATCACATTAAGATATGACTCAATCAAGTCAAGACCTAATTTGGCTCTGTAGTTCGAGCCTGAATTGTAGGCTAATCCAATTGATTTTGATTTGATAATTTGGTGTCTAAGGAAAGTCTAGTAGATATGACTGATTGGTTTTTTAATTGGGAGCTACTCCATCTGAATGCTTTCTTGTCGAGTTAATGGCATATCCCTTCCACCGGTCTTACTTATCTGGCCATTTGTGTCGATCCAATCCTGATTTGAAGTGGCTAACAATTCAAGCCAACCCATGCTACTAGGTTAGTCATAATTGTTATGACTAAGTCAAGTCAAGTTTAAAGAAATCTAAATTAAATCTTTCTAAGAAAATATTAAGTCAAAGGTCTTCCACCATTGTTGATGTGCGGGCTCTTTTCAGGGTTGATTGTTCTCAACTGGTTACAGTGGCTCAGTTGCATCGAAAAGATGCAACCATATTTATTAGGCATTGGATGCTACGGGTTGGAGGATGGGTTGGGCTCAATATTTTGGATATGGTGAGGGATCCAATCAGAAATTCAATTCATGCAAATGGTGGGTCTGACTTAACTAAGAAGTAGATCAATATTTCAAACATAATGAAATTCATGAATTAGAGACCAAGTTTGGGTGCACCATGATTAGAAAATCATTGGACAAGAGTTGTCCACTCATCTGTTGACCCATCACCAATAACTATTAGGTGAGGTGATGAGCCAGTCGATGGGACCACACCATCCACTATAAATCTATAATCATGAAGATTTTTGCATCTATACCAAGGAAGTGTAGGTATTTGAGTAAATAGTGGAAGCCTAATTTATTTAAAAATAAAATTCCTAAATAAATTAGTTAAGTCTAATTACAAAATCTAACTAGAAACTTTGACTCTCTATAGAAAAATGTCTACGTCCAACCCACTAGCCAGTATCCTAGACACCCATAAACTGATTGGATCCAACTACAAGAATTGGCTTCGAAACTTCAAAATTATTTTGGATTTCGAGAAGTTGACTCATGTGTTGGAGCAGGATCCTCCCACTATACCTACCCATCCATCCATTGATCAGAGAGCGTCTCTTGAGAAGTGGATGGATTAAGATAACAAAGTCAGGTATTACATATTGGGCTCGATGTCTGATAAGCTCTAGTGCCAACATGAAGATATTAAGACTAGCCACCAAATGTCGGCTCACTTATAAGAGTTGTTTTATGAATAGAGTCGCGCAATCAAATATCAAGTCACTAAGAGACTGTTTAAGGCTCAGATGCGTGATGGGCAGTCGGTCCAAGATCATTATCTGATAATGATCAAGGACTTAGAAGAGCTTGAGAAGCTTAGTGTGAAGTTAGATTAGGATCTATAGATTGATATAATTCTACAGTCCTTGACTGATGCATATGGATAATTCATCATGAATTATCATATGCATAAACTTCAGAATGCCTTGGTTGAACTTATGAACATGTCGGTTACTGCTGAGCTTTTTGTGAAAAATTTTAAAGGCTCCGTACTTACTGTAGAGTGCACTTCTTCTAAGAGAAAGTCTTTTAGAAAGAAGAAGAAGTCCATGAAGAAGCAGAAGATGGATGGTGGAAAGAAGAAAAAGATAGAGCTGAAGAAGAAGGCCGATAAAAAAAATGTTTTCATTATAATACTAATAGTCACTAAAAGCAGAACTGCCCTCTTTACCTGGCCAGCTTGAAGAACAAGAAGAAGGCAGGTCCTTCTGGAGGTATGCTCATTATAGAATCTAACCTTATGATTTCTTCTACATCCAGTTGGGTGCTTGACTCTGGTTCTAGTGCTCACTTGTGCACTTTCATGCAGGATCTTGAGGATAGTAGAAAGCTGAGGGATGGTGAGATGATCCTATGCATCAAAAATGGAGAAAGAGTTGCTGTTGTGGCTGTGGGAACCTACCCTCTTTGATTACTGTTGCTCAAGTATGGCTACCCAAGAGGAGGTAAATTGGGTATTTTAAATTTTAAGCTTATGATGTAAGTAGATTGACCTAATTAAATGCCAACAAATAAGCTATGTAATGTACAGTGAAGAAAATCAATAGAACAGTAATATGCAATCACAAACATAATGATTTTATAATGGTTCGGTGCCAAACTTAGCACCTACGTTCACTCCCTAAGTAAACCACTTAGGAATTCAACTATAATCACTAGGCTTAATTACAGTCTGATTGTTTCACTTGGGCCCATAATCCAACCCAGTTGATTTTGACCTTGGCTCACCAACCATAACTATACAATGATTGTTTCCTCGGGCTAACAATCAACCCCAATTAGTTTTCACTTGGGCTCACTAATCACAACCATACACTATCCAACTTTAGGCTTGGACTAACCCAAGTTTCTCACCCTAAGAAACTTAAAACAAATATAAAAAATACAATGAACAAAATAAAAACAAACTCTTTGAAGCTTAAAAGAAGAAAATTTGGAAGCTTGGCTTATAGGCTTGATTTCTTCTCTTTGAGTGCTTGAAAGAAGTAGGATAATCTTCAATGGTGTTGGCCTGACTTCTCTCTGATTGAGGATATTGGAAGGATAAGAAAAGCTCTAAGAAATACTCCTTCCTTTTTACTATTTAGCTTATATACTTGAAAAACTAAAAATCTGCTTGAAAGCTCTTTCTTTTTGGTTCAAAAGTTATTTTTCTTATCTCAAGTGCTTTCTTAAGTATCCCAGAGATTTTCCACCATTACAAGTCATCATCATAGGCTTCTGAAAGTGATCTAGCCATTGGAAAATCCAAAATAGCTGTTGAAAGATGTGTAGAGTGAAAAAGCTATAGAACTGAAAACTAGCCGTTATAGGCACTGGGCCGGCTCAGTTTTAAACTAAGTCGGCTCAGTTTTCAACTGGATTGGCTCAGTCTCAAAAATCTTGAAACACAGCTTTTATCTTCTTCTATTGTCTAAGACTAGGATAGCTCACTTTCTGACTAGATCAGCCTAGTTCCACTAGGTCGGCTTAGTCCCCTGGGTCATAAAAATTTAATTTTCTATCTTTTCTATCTTCTGCTTCCACTAAGACTAGGATGGCTCGGTCTTAGACTGGGTCGATCTAGTTTACGTGCCAAGCATGCCGAAGACTATTTCTGACCCTTTCTTCTCTAAATTACTTTATAGGCTAGACTTGTCATTTTATCTTGATTTAACCTTCATTAAAATCTCTTGATAGATGTATCCAATCTGAAATATCTTCTCTAAAATTTTGAATAATAAATATTTATTTAGATGAACTAGAACATTTAGAGTTTATGAGCTCTTGAAATTTACAACTACACATCCTCGCAAATAATGTTAGTTATTTAATCGTCTATACTCAAATGCTTTTGTTATCATCAAAATCAATCTAGGATCAATAATCTCTCCCTTTTTGATAATGACAAAACCTTTTGAGTATAACCTTTCCTTCATATATCAAAATGATATTTTTATTCAATTTTACCAATTAACTCATGCATCATATTCATTTTATCAATTTACGTGTGCTCCCCGTGAATATAATAGTCATGTTTGATCTAAGTCAAATTTTGTGTTGCTCCCCCTTACTATGTGCCAAGATTTTAGTTTAGCAATTCGAGTTTTGATTTCTTCCATACTTATAGTTTTCAATTAAATTTCACTTGCTTGTGCATTCTCTATTTAATTCTTGTTGAAGTAGTGCCCATTTAAGTAGTGTGCCATTCTTTTTATTTAATTATATTTTCAATTCTCATTTTATACTCATTTTTCTCCCTCTTTTTGTCATTATCAAAAAGTATATGGACAATGTAAAGAGAGATATGATCAATCATGAGAAAAGATAATTTCATTCATTCACATGAAAAATTTGATACAATGCAAGCCAAAAATTCAAACTTCATTCATTGATAGATACAAACATTTTCAAATGCATAAAATGCTGAAGTTTGAATATTACATATCATAGATACCTATCATGAACATTTATAATCAAAATGCTCTAAGTATAGCTAGATGGATCCTAAATGCATCCTAATCAATACTGGGCTTTGGAGGGTCGGATGAGGCTGGATTCATAGGTGCTAAAGTGCACTACTCAGTGAACACTTCTCTCACAGCATCTTTGATTAGCTGAGGAAGACCACCAGATATCCTATCATGTATGCGCTGCACTATCTCCTCAATCTGATCTTCATCTAGTCTAATAGTGGACGAAGATGGAGCAGGCACTGGACGCTGTGGCACGGGCTCTGGCTCATGTCTCTCTTCCCCTTCTTCATCAGGTTTCATCCAAATGCCATTGACCTTTTTAAACTTTATCTTATGCATTGATTTCAGATTGTATGTATCATAGTGCTAAAGCTTCTTACTGGGTTCACCTTTCAAGCTAACTCCAAAATCCTGGAAAACAAATGTCAGAAACATCCTGTATGGTAGTTTTGGTTTTTCTCTTTGGGATGCTTCTTGCATCACCCTCAAAATCAAGGCTGGAAGGTTAAACTTTTCCCTCATGAGAATGTGGTACATCACAGCTAAGTCATTTTTGTTGAAAAAATCAAACCTTCCTACTCTGGGTACTAGAATCCTAGCTGAAATATAGTGAAATAGTCTTTTTTTCATGGACAAGTCTCTAGCATGGATTTTCTCAAAGTACATGGCATCGTCCCTTCCAAACAATAACCACAGCCTACTTGCTTGATCATCGAGTCTCTTAGCTCCGACAGTGGGTGCCTAAGTAAATTGCCCAGCTTTTCTATGATTAAATTGATTTTGACCCTCTTTACCTTTGATTCAAATGAGCTTGGGCTAACCTTTGCATTTCCATAAAACTCCCGTACTAGATTTAGATAGGTTAGGAGATTGATTCCATAACATAGGTATTCCCACCCTTGATACTTCAAACTCTCTCCAAACTCAAAACCCTCTCTAGCTAGGAAGTCAAAATCCATCCTTCTACTAGTTGTGACAGCCCTAGAGGAGAGTGGAACGGGTATGGAAGTAGGAGATGGAGGGAAAACTAGAGTGGGAGGCTGAGGGGGTTGAGTGGATGGTCTTGGTGGAGGTGAGGATGACTGAGATGACCTAGATGGTGAAGGACGATCTTCTTGAAACTTTGATCATTGTTCTCCTCCAGGAATCCCTCTCTTAGATGGTGGACCGGAAGATGTATGCTTGATCTTAGGGGTTACGGTTTGTTTTTTGTGTGGCATGATTCCAAAATCCCTCTTAAGAGCAGTGGAAATGGGTTTCTAGGGAATGGCTTGAGGGTTTCTAGGGTTTTTCTCTAGATGGCTAAGAAACGAAAGATGAAAAAGCTATCGGTCTATCCATTTAAAAAATAAGATGCTCGACAACTTAGCTAGCTCAGTTTTTCTATGAAGAAAAATTGGGTCGGCATAGCATTGAGACAACCTAGTTTTTATAGAGAAAAAAATTGAGTCGGCCTAGTTTGGCACAGACTTTGATATTTGTGTTTCATGTTCAAAAATTTTTTCATTTAATTTTCACTTCTAAATGAGATAAAAATGAGTAAATATTAGATGATTCATCACATGAAAACTAATCATCTCATCATTTTAAAATCAATTATCATAAGATATTTATTAAACAAATTGGATCAAATAAACCTAATTGCTTTCTAATTGTGCAAAATTTTTCCTCATTTAAGAGTTTTGTAAAGATATCAGCAACTTGATTTTCAGTAGGCACATATTCAAGAAGTATATCATTATTTTGAACATGCTCTCTAATAAAGTGATGTCTTACTTCTATATGTTTTGTTCTTGAATGCAATATGGGATTTTTAGTTAAATTTATAGGACTTGTATTGTCACATCGAATAGGAATGTTATTACAAGTAATACCATAATCTTCTAGTTGTTGTTTGATCTATAATAGTTGAGCACAACAACTCCCAGCAGCAATGTATTCGCTTTCGTCGTAGACAAGGCTACCAAGTTTTATTTCTTGCTAAACCATAAGATCAAATTCACTTCTAAAAATTAACATGTACTGCTTGTACTCTTCCTATCTAAGCAACAACCAGCAAAATCTGAATCACTATAACCAATTAAGTCTAATGAAGATTATTTAGAGTACCATAAACCAACATCTTGAATATTTATTAAATACATAAAGATTCTTTTAACTACTAATACATATGATTCCTTAGGATTTGATTGATAACGTGCACACATGGATACACTAAACATTATGTTCGGTCTACTTGTAGTTAAATATAGTAAAGATCTAATCATACCTCGATATAGCTTAGGGTCTACTACTTTTCCTTTTGGGTCTTGATCAAGCTTGCAACTTGTGCTCATGGAGATGCCACTTTCTTTGACATTCTCCATCCCAAATTTTTTTAACATTTTCTTGATGTATTTACTTTGGTTGATGAAGATCCCCTCATTTGATTGCTTGATTTGGAGTTTGAGGAAAAAGTTGAGCTTTTCCATCATGCTCATCTCGAACTCATCCTGTATGAGACTAGCAAATTCTCTACACAAAACTTCATTAGTAGCACCAAATTCTCTACACAAAACTCCATTTTGTATCAATTATAAGAAAATTTTTAGGTCTTTCAACTAATTCTCAAACTTTATTTCTTTCAAATTGGTTTAACTCTTCTTGCATTACTAATATCCAATTTGGATCTTTTTCATCTTCAATTATATTTTTAGGTTCTAGATAGGATATAAATGCAATATGATTCATAGCTTCTCTAAAGGATGATCTAGTTTTAACTCCTTGAAATGGATCATCCATTATTAATTCCTTAGGATGATTATGATCATACCTCCATTCCTTTGATAAGTTGGATGTACCTTGATCATCTTGGGAATGTGGCATTATTTCTTCAACCTCTTGCTCTTTATCTTCTTTTTCTTGAGAGAAAATATCTTCAAGTGATATATTTTTTATTTTATTTTCTAAAATTTCTACATTCACATCAAGCTCTTATTCTCTTATTCTAAGAGAGTTAGTTTCATCAAAAATTACATGTACAGATTCTTCCATAATCAATGTTCTTTTATTAAATACTCTATATGCTCTACTATTTGATGAATATCCTAGGAAAATTCCTTCATCTGATTTTGCATCAAACTTTCTAAGCTTATCTTTACCATTTATAAGAATAAAATATCTACATCCAAAGATTTTAAAATAAGAAATATTTGATTTATTTTTTTTATAGAGTTCATATGGAGTTTTCTTTAAAATTGATCTAATTAGAGCTCTATTTAGCACATAGCATGCGGTGTTAATAGCTTCCACCCAAAAATATTTTGGAAGGTTGCTTTCACAAAGCATGGTTTGTGCCATTTCAATCAATGTCCTATTCTTTCTTTCTACCACTCCATTTTATTGAGGTGTCCTAGGTGCTAAAAAGTTATGATTGATTTCATTTTTAGAACAAAAATTTTGAAATTTTTTATTTTTGAATTTCATGCCATAATCACTTTTTACATATAAAATATTACATTCTTTTTTTTTGTTATTTTGTTAAATAGATCAACAAACATATCAAAAGCATCATCTTTATGTGATAAAAATAAAATCCATATATATCTTGAAAGATCATCTATTACTACAAAGCCATATCTTTTTCCTCCAAGACTAGTAGTCGAAATAGGTCCAAACAAATCCATATGGAGTAATTTTAGAGGCCTAATAGTTGAAACAATATTTTTGGATTTAAAGAAAGATTTTGTTTATTTACCAAGTTGGCATGCTTTGCAAATTTTATCCTTCTCAAAATTTATTTTAGGTAATTTCTTTACTAAATCAAGTTTAATTAGTCTTGCTAGAGAGTCCATACTTGCATGACCTAATCTATTATGCCAAATCCAACTTGATTCATTTAGTTTAGCATTCATAGCAACAAGACAATCAATATTCTTATTTTTAAATTAATCAAGATCAACAATGTAAATATTTTCATATCTTTTTTCTATAAATTTAATACTTTCATCTATAGAGCTAGTTACAATATAATGAGATGATTTGAATGAAACATTAAAGCTCTTATCACAAAGTTGGCTTATCCTAAGTTATGCATTAGTCCTTCAACATACAAAACATTTTCTATGCTAGTAGAGGGTGTTATCAATATATTACCAAGACCAAAATTTTTTTCTTTACCGTTGTCTCCAAATGTTACAACACCTTCATCTTTAGCTTCAAGAGAGATAAATTATGATTTATCTTCCATCATATGTCTCGAACATCTGCTATCAAGGTACCACTTTCTTTTATCTCTTACCGATGCCAAGCACACCTGCACAAGTAATCAAGCAAACTTAGGTACCCAAGCTAACTTGGATCCTTTGGGGTTGGCACAAATGGTTCCTTTTGAAATCCAAACTTGCTTTACTTTTGTTTTGCTTGAATTAAAGGTTTTGCATTCAATAAATGCATGTCCAATTTTATTGCATTTGTAACATATAATTTTTCTACCATAATTTTGAGATTTTGCATATATATTTTTCAATGACTTTTGCTTTCTTGATGTATCATACCCTATACCAATTTTATCAAGAACCATCTTTTAATTTTTAATTATTATTTATAGATTTTTAGAGCTTAGCATATATCTATCTACTATGGATCTTAATCTTACCACTACATCTTGTAAATATATAATCTTTTCATTTGATTCATCTAGATTAGTTTGTAAATTCTTTACATTTTCTTCTATTTGAACTTTATCTTTACTTAAGGATTGATTCTCTTTCTTTAGTTTCTTATTCTTACGTAATAGCTTTTTAAAGTCATTAACTAAGTCATTGAAAGCATCATATAATTCTTCAGAAGTAAAATCTAAAATTAAAGTATTATCATTTATCTCATCATCACTATATGCCATAAGACAAAGGTTTGCCTTTTCTTCTCTTTGATATTCTTCCTCACTTGAAGAAGAGTCCTCATCATTGTTCCATGTGGCTTTATATGCTTTCTTCTTTATTTTTTTGGAGCTTTTCTTTAATATTGGATAATCCATCCGAAAGTGTCCGGGCCTTTTGCACTCATAGCAAATAGGTGGTTGTTCTTTCTCTCTTTTTTTTCTCTTTGCTACCTTCTCCCTTGTTAAACTTTTTCTTAGGTTCAAATCTCTTCCTTCTTCTCATTAATTTCTTGAATCTTCTTGCTATCATGGCCATCTCCTCATCATCTTCCAAACTCTCTTCGAAATCACTTTCTTCCATATGGATGGCAGCAGCTTTAAGTGCAATGCTCTTCTTTTTCTTTACTTCCTCTCCTCTTCCTTGGTTCATGTTTAGCTCGTGGGTCATGAGTGACCCAATTAATTCCTCCAATGCTAGAATGTTTAAGTCTTTCACCTCTTGAATAGTGATAAGTATCATAAATTCACTAATAAAAGTATTAATTAATTTATATTAATTTTTAAGAATTAATGATCAATTTATATATAATTTTTAAGAAATTAATATTTTTATTAATTAAAAATTAATTTAAAATAATAAAAATAAAAAAATAAAATTTTATAATCAATGGAAAGAGCTCATCTTTTTGATCATAACGAAATAAGTTTCAAATAAAACGGAGCTAAAACGAAGAAGATATGAATTTCTAAAAAAATAAAATAAATAAAAAATTAAATAAAAAATAACATACGGCTCAGTCAGCTCAAGTCGTCGCACCATATCAGTTGGCATGTCCAAATGCACCGAGCCAAGCTAATGAAGCTAGTGCACCAAGCCAGCCATACAAGCCGACTCAACCATGTAAGTCATCAGCCAGTCCACGATCCAGGCATGGACCGCCAGCTCAACAAAAACTGGCAAATCATGAAGCGACACGTGGTGGACCTAGACCCTTAAAGGGTTCACAAAAAATCTATTATGGCTCATAGCATATTTTGGACTTTTCACTCGATGACAAAGATGCTAATTGGTTGTGGTGTACAGTGTTGTCGGTTCACGCGGTCCATGGGAACAATAATTGCACAATCGGATGGCTGCAGCAGTTTGTGGTCAAGATCGAATGGTGGAGAAAATTTTCTACTTTAAGCTTCATGCGGATCGCCATCCAATGACAGCGCTCGATCCAGGGGATGATCCGACGGTCCAGAATGCTCTCGATGGTGATCTAGATTCCAAATGCATGATCAATAGTCAAATTTTCTCCATCAATATACGATCAATGGTCAGAATTTAATCTAACCTGATCTAAGTCAATACACATCCGATTTTGATGATTTTTGATCTATTAGATTCTTTTTGAACAGTTAGATTTTACTAGAGCAATAGAATTCATCTATGACTCCTTTTAATCCAATTTTCATTCAAATTTCTCCATATTTTGATGATCAAAGACCTCCTTAGTCTCACATTGCCTGTAGAAAAAGTCTCTAGCCTTCCAACACCTATAAATAAGACCCTAGGCCTCCGAAATTCAGAATCTTCGATCAAGATGAAACTTTGGTATAGGATGAAGTCAGACTTTGGGTGAATAGATACTTTGAGACAACTGGTACCAAGAGAAAAAGCTGGACTTCTACACCATCTTTCTATCGATGCCGATCTAAGATTAAAGATTAGCCTATTTAATTTTTTTTTATGTATTTAAATTATGAACCTTTTAATTAATGCAATATTTATTTTTATGCTCTTTAATTTTAGCTCTTTATTTTTATTACAATTTAATTTCTTCACTTTAATTATTGCCTTTTATTTTATTGCAAATAGATGCTAAGATCTAACTAGTAGATCTTAGTACCAAGTTTAAATTTCTGCACCTTTTAATTTTTGCTTTTTATTTTTCGATTTCATTTTTGATTTCAGAACTCTTTTCTTTTCATTTTCTTTTCAAAAATCAAAGATTTCAAATCTAAAAATACTACCTTTTCTATAGATTTGATCCGACTCACTGCTATCTACGTATTTTTAAGAAGTCGGATTAAATTGATAAACACGGTGTCTTAACGACAACATCGCGCTCTTATCAAGTTTTTGGCATCGTTGCCAGAGAAGGCATGAACATTAAATTTTTGATCTCTTTGATTTTTTTATAAATAAATTGTAAATAAAATTTTTATTTTCTTGTAAATATTGCTTGCTAATTTTTTTTATTTTGTAAAAAAAATGGTTAAAAAATAAAAAGAACCAGGGCAAGGAATAAATCATTCAATTTTGCTTAGTGAGATCAATCCTAACCCTAATCCTTTTCTCTTTTTATTTATTTATTTATTTTATTTTTAAATTAAATTAAAAAAATATATCCACTTAAATCTAATTAAAAATCTCATAATAAGATTAGAAATTCTAACTGCTTAGAGCATGCATCATATTAGTTTTATTTTTATTTTTATATTTTTATTTATTTATTTATTTATTTGATGATTGTTGGAGATAAGGTAAGCTCTTAAGTTTAATCAATTTCATGCATCTACTTTAGTTGCATAGAATCCCTTGTTGAAAGTGATTGTGCATATACATCTTTAAATCAAATTAAGGACAACCCCCAATTAAACAAGATAAGATGAAAATTTGATCATCCTTCCTTAGCCCACAAACAACTAACTAGCATCCTGCATTTATCCAAGCTTTTAATTTTAAAATCAATTAGACATCAGCGCTAGGAACTCGAGCTCAATAGGATAAGGAACCCTAAGAGTTGAACCAAGTTAGGGTTAGTCAATTTGACTGGTGTCTAGGAAAGTGGTTCAGGGATGACTGGATCCAAAGAAAGGTGGTTTCTAATTAGTTCTGTTAGTTTACCTAGCCAAGCATAATTGATGTCTAAGACAAGCAACAGAGGGACTCTCATTGATCTTATACTTACCTAGCTAGTTGATTGGCTGATCCTACACTTGGAGGGCTTGAAGGTGACCTTGGCAGTTAGGAGCTGTCTAGATCTAGGATAATCCTTCGCCAGAATTGATTGACCAACTTGATTGCTAACCAACATTATCACTAATTAAAACTAATTCTTCTCTCTCTTTTTAGCTCTAGGACTCCTTAGGACCTCTTCTTTAGAACTTTTATTTCTTTCTTCTTTTTTTTCCTCTTCAAAAATAAAATAAAAATTAAATTAAAAGTTAAATTAAATTAAATAAAAATTAATTTAAACTAACTAAAAAATATTTAAAATAATAATTAAATTAAATTAAAAAAATAATTAAAATAATTTTTAAAAATTTAATTTTTAAAAATAATAATATAATTAAATAATAAAATATATATATAAAAAATCTAAAAAAATTTTGAACAATACATTTGGGTTACACTAATACATGCACGATAGAAAATCACTTTTTCTGATTTAGTTGAACTTAATTAAATGGTTGATTCATATTAAATCTGATAATCAAATGATTGATCTGAACCTAATAGTCCAAAAATTAGATAAAGTTGACCTTCTTATCCAAAAATTAGATCAACTCCTAATCCTAGGTCAACAATTTCCTACATAATTTTCATCATCTTCTAATTATTAGATGATTTGTTCAACTTGTGCTAGCCCAATCCATCATATGAGTGAATGTCCTATGATTGCACGATTTCCACATTTTATCCAAGAACAAGTTCAAGCTGCTCAAGATTACTCCAAATTGATTAATGACCCATTTTTAAATTCATATAATCTAGATTGGACCAACCACCATAATTTTTCTTGGACATTCCAATAGACATAGGTTCATATCCAAATTTCACCTATCCAAAACTATTAAAATAGACCCCAATACCAAAACTATGCCTATCATAATGGTCAGTCTAGTCAGTTTATCCAGCCATCATATAACAACCAGCTATCATACCCACCTCCTTAACAAATCAATCTAGCTGACAATAGATTTAACCAACTTCAACAATTAATTCTGAATCAACAACAATCGATCTTGACTCAACAAGAATCTATCGTCAAGCTAGAAGCTCAAATTGAACAACTAGTTGAGTCTAACATGAGGAGAAAACTAGATCAACTATCGAGCCTACCAATTTCAAACAACCCACCTAATATCCACCAACCACCTGGACCAAGTTATTAATTTAATGTCCCACTTAAGAATCCCCAATTTGAGAATGCCAAAGTAATTTTTGAACTTAAAAGCTATAGAATTCTTATGAACCCATACCAAGATCAGGTGAGAGAAGCTAGTACTGATGCTAGCCAAAATAAAAATTTAGAAAAATAGGTTAGTACTGAGACTAACCACATAGAAGAATCCGAGCTAGGAATTAGTACTGATGCTAGTTCTAGTTTAAATGAGATAGACATAGGGAGAAAGAGAATAGATAATTTATTCGAGACTTATAAACCTAGTGTCCTATTCCCTTCAACCCTAGAAGTCGATTCTTCTTACAAAAATCAAGAGGCATGCAATGAAGTGTCAATGGAGTTGTTTAAGCAAGATCACATTAATTTACCTCTAGAATTAAAACCATCTTTAGTCATCCTTCCAGCACCCATTGAATCAAACTTAACTCCTAATACAGAAACTCAATACATGAGCATTTTAAAAAAATAAATAGGAAAAATTCTTAATAAACATGGGTCTGAGAATAGGATCTCAAATTATGTTCTCCCAATTAATAATGAATATATCAATAATGGGATTATAAATCAACTTTCTAAGATTGGCAATCCAAAATCATTAAAATTTATCAATCCAATATTCGACATAGGATAGTAAGCTGCATTGTATCTGGCTGAAGATGGTAAACTTAGCGCTTGTTGGGAGGTAACCCAATATTTAGTTTTCTTTAGTTTAATTTATCTTTTTAGTTGATTTTATTTTTAGAATAATTTGAATAAGTTAGAGAGAGAGCTTAAATTTTCAAAGGCATATGTTGGATTAAAAATATAGTCAGGTGTATTCTTTCATGTTCTTTATTACACCCTTTATTTTTTCTCCATTGAGGATAATATCGATTAAGTTAGGGGAAAAAAATAAAAATTTTAAAATTTTAAGTCCTCAAAAAAATTAGTATTTAGTATTTAGACATCTGATTATGCTTAAGAATTGAATTAAACTAAGCATTTTTTAAAGAAAATTGATACATAGATTAGAAAATCTATGAGATATTGAGGAATCAAGTATTAAGAAAATCCAATAAAGAGTTAAGTCTAGAATATAAAATTTTTTTTTTGAGCATTTCTAATTTTTTCTACTAGTATCAAAGAAATGTCTACTTTTTATAGGCTTGTATAGGATAACTATACGTTTCTTCATATAAAAAATTTATTTTAATAAAATAATTTTTAGGTACTTCTCACTGAGTAATCGGGCCTCTTTGCCTAAGCAAGTATTGAGTTTCGCATCAAAAGATGAAAAAGATAAAGAAACTCATTGTAAAGCTAGTCTTAACTTGTAGCCCGTTTGATTCATGCTAGTAAGCCCGAGGGGTATTCTATACCTAGTGCCCTAAAGCCAACTGGTTTGGAAGTTATTGGCCCAAGACTCACTACATGGATCAAATAGAAAGCTTAAGGGATTAAGATACTTAATAGTGGTACAACGTTAAAAAAAAAGAACATTGGTTTTCCACCGAGTAACCGAGTCCCGTTGCCTAAGTAAGCAATGATATTCGCATCAAAAAGTGGACAATATGAAAATAAAAATCAATAAATGAAGGATGAAAGTAGCAATACACTTGTCTATATGAAAGTTTAGACAAATTAAAGATAAAGATGGGATAATTTAGAAAAAAATTCAAAAAAATTTAATATTTTTTACTTAATTTTTCTATTGATAAGTATTAATATCCCAATGATATGTCTCATTTAAGCTCTACTGAATATCAATGGCCATTTTAAAAACTGCTTAGGTAAAATTCAAAACTCTAAAGTTAAAAAGATATTTAAAACTAAATTCTTTCTTTACTCGAGGATGAGCAAAACTTAAGTTGAAGGATGTAATAAGTACCATAAATTTACTAATAAAAGTATTAATTTATCAATTAATTTACATTAATTTTTAAAAATTAATGATCAATTTATATATAATTTTTAAGAAATTAATATTTTTATTAATTAAAAAATTAATTAAAAAATAATAAAAATTAAAAAATAAAATTTTATAATCAATGGAAGAAGCTCATTTTTATGGTCATGATAAAATAAGTTTTGAGAAAAATGGAGCTAAAATAGAGAAGATATGAATTTCTAAAGAAATAAAATAAATAAAAAATTAAATGAAAAATAATATATGGCTCAATCGGCTCAAGCCACCGTGCCATATCAGTCAGCGCATTCAAACACGTCGAGCAAAGTCGATAAAGCCAGCGTGCCAAGCTAGCTATGTAAGTCGACTCAGCCGTGGAAGCCGTCAGCCGGTCCATGATCCAGGCGTGGATTGTCAGCTCAATAGAAACTGATGAATCACGGAGCAACACATGGTGGACCTAGACCCTTAAAAGGTTCACAAAAAATTTGTCATGGCTCATAGGGCATTTTGGACTTTTCACTCGATGATAGAGATGCTGATTGATTATGGTGTACGGTGCAGTCGGTTCACGCGGTCCATAGGAATGGTAATTATGCGATCGGACGGCTGTAGTAGCTTGCGATCAAGATCGGATGGTGGAGGAAATTTTCTACTTCAGGCTTCACATGGATCACCGTCCAACGGCAGTGCTCGATCTAGGGAATGATCCGACGGTCCAGAATGCTCTCGATGGTGATCAAAATTCCAAACACGCGATCAGTGATCAGATTTTCTCCATCAATGCACGATCAGTGGCCAAAATTTAATCCGACCTGATCTGAGTTAATACACATCTGATTTTGATGATTTTTGGTCTGTTGGATTTCTTTTGAATGGCTAGATTTCATCAGAGCAATAGAATTCATCCAAAACTCCTTTTAATCCAATTTTCACTCAGATTTCTTTATATTTTTACAATCAAAGACCTCCTTAGTCCCGCATTGCCTATAAAAAAAGTCTCCAGCCTTCTAACACCTATAAATAAGATCCCAAACCTCCAAAATTCAGAATCTTTGATCAAGGTGAAGCTTTGGTACAGGGTGAAGTCAGACTTTGGGTTAATGGCTGCTTCGAGGCAATTGGTGCCGAGAGAAAAAGCTAGACTTCTACACCATTTTTCTATCAATGCCGATCCAAAATCAGAGATTAGCCTATTTAATTTTTTTTATGTATTTAAATTATGAATCTTTTAATTAATGTAATATTTATTTTTATGCCCTTTAATTTTAGCTTTTTATTTTTATTATAATTTAATTTTTATACTTTAATTATTACTTTTTATTTTATTGCGAATAGATGCAAAGATCTAACTAGTAGATTTTAGTACCAAGTTTAAATTTTTGCACCTTTTAATTTTTGCTTTTTATTTTTTGACTTCATTTTTTATTTTAAAACTCTTTTCTTATTTTTTTCAAAAATCAAAGATTTTAAGTTTAAAAATACTATCTTTTCTATGGATTCGATCCGACTCACTGCTATCTACGTATTTTTAAGAAGTCAGATTAAACTGATAAACACGGTGTCTTAATGATAACATCACTTTCTTATCAAATAGCAGTCACCTTTGGCTCCCAAACTTTGGCAAAGATCTAAGAATTTTACGCATAACATCACTATTAGCATAGACTCTTTCAAGACTTTTCAAATCATTCAAAATATCAGTGAACCTAGTGAACATTTTAGTGATGGTTTCATGTGGTTCCATTTTAAATAGCTCATACTTATGTACCAACATATTTATCTTAGATTTCTTGACTTGATTAGTTTCCTCATGGATGACTTCAAGTCTATTCCAGATTTCTTTGGCAGATGAACATGTTGATATCCTATTAAACTCAGTAGCATCCAAAGCATAATATACAACATTCATTGCTTTGGCGTTAAGTTGAGCCATCTTTTTGTCATGTTCATCTCAATCCTTTTTAGATTTTGGGATGGACACTCCATCAATAGTAATTATTGGTGTGTGAGGTTCTATCATTATGACATTCCACATGTCATAGTCTTATGCTTGGATGAATATCCTCATTCATGCTTTTCAATATGCGTAATTAGTTCCATTGAATAGTGGAGGTCTATTGGTTGATTGCCCCTCAACCAATGGAGTTTCAATTAGGGTTGCCATATGATTTTTAGCTCTTTGATAGCTTGATCAACAACTAATATTAGAGCACCCGCTCTGATACCACTTGTTGCCCAAGTATGGCTACCCAAGAGGGAGGGTGAATTGGGTATTTTAAATTTTAAGCTTGTGATGTAAGTAGATTGATTAAATACCAACAAATAAGCTATGTAATGTGCAGTGAAGAAAATCAATAGAACAGTAATATGTAATCACAAACATAATGATTCTATAATGGTTCAATGCCAAACTCAGTACCTATATCCACTTCCTAAGTAAATCACTTAAGAATTCAACTATAATCACTAGGCTTGATTATAGTTAGATTGTTTTACTTGGGCTCACAATCCAATCCAGTTGGCTTTGACCTTGGCTCATCAACCACAACCATACAATGATTATTTTCTCAGGCTAGCAATCAACCTTGATTGGTTTTCACTTTGGCTCATCAATCACAACCATACACCATCCAACTTTAAACTTGGACTAACCCAAGTTTCTTATCCCAAAAAACTTAAAACAAATATGAAAAATATAATAAACAAAATAGAAACAAACTCTTTGAAGCTTAAGAGAAGAAAATCTAGGAGCTTGGCTTGTAGGCTTAATTTCTTCTCTTTGAGTACTTAAAAGAAGTAGGAGTTGATCTTCAATGGTGTTGGCCTAACTTCTCTCTGATTGAAGATGTTGGAAGGATAAGAAAAGCTCGAAGAAACATTTCTTCCTTTTTACTATTTAGCTCATACACTTGAAAAACTAAAAATCTACTTGGAAGCTCTTTCTTTTTTGGTCAAAAGTTATTTTTCTTATCTCAAGTACTTTCTTAAGTATCCCAGAGATTTTCCATCATTACAAGTCATCATCATAAGCTTGTGGAAGTGATCTAGCCATTAAAAGATCCAAAATAGTCGTTGGAAGATGTATAGAGTGAAAAAGCTATAGAATTGAAAACTAGTCTTACAGGCACTAGGCTAGCTCAATTTTAAACTGAGTCGGCTCAGTCCAAATTGGGTTGGCTCAGTTTTTAGCTGGATCGGCTTAGTCTCAAAAATCTTGAAATACTATTTCTGTCTTCTTCAATTGTCTGAAACTAGGATGGCTTACTTTCTGACTAGATCGGCCTAGTTCTACTAGGTCAGTTCAATTTTCAGTTGGGTCGGCTCAGTCCTCTGGATCACAAAAATTTAGCTTTTTGTTCTTTCTGTCTTATGCTTCTACTAAGATTAGGATGGCTCAGTCTCAGACTAGGTCGGCCTAGTTTGCATGTCAAGCATGCCGAATACTGTTTCTGACCCTTTCTTCTCCAAATTACTTTGTAGACTAGACTTGTCATTTTGCCTTGATTTAACCTTAATTAAAACCTCTTGATAGATGTATCCAATCTGAAATATCTTCTCTAAAATCTTGAATAATAAATCTTTATTTAGATGAATTAGAATACTTGAAGTTTGTGAGCTCTTGAAATTTACAACTATACATCCTCACAAATAATGTTAGTAATTTAATAATCTATACTCAAATGCTTTTGTTATCATCAAAATCAATCTAGGGTCAACAATTATCGATTGGATTAAATTTACTTCTTAGGGACTACTTTTATGTGCCTACAATAAGTAGGAATTTGATTTCTATTTCATATTTAGCACAGAAAGGCTATGTAATTAGTTTTCTTAAGGACCATTATAATATTCTTTTTGAAAAAAATAAAATTACAAGTTATTTTCTTATAAATGGTCTCTATTAGTTACATATTGATGTTTTTATTTTTAATATCAAGCAAAATGTGAATGCCATAGGATCAAAGCGACCTAGGGATAGTCTAAATGATAGGTATCTTTGGCATCTTAGGCTAGATCATATAGTTGATGATAGGGTTAACAAATTGAAGAAATTTGAACTATTGAGTTCGTTGACTTTTGAGTCATATCTGATTTGTGAATCATGCCTTCATGACAAAATGATCAAGCTTTCTTTTGTAGGACATGAAAAAAAGGCCACAAACCTACTTGTCCTAGTACATACAAATGTATGCAGCCTATTTGATGTGCCGATCAAGGGCAACTATGTCTACTTCATTATCTTTACCAATGATTTATCTTGGTATGGGTATGTGTATTAGATGCGACATAAGTTTGAAGCTTTTGAAAAGTTTAAGGAATTTAGACTCAAAGTAAAAAAGCAAACAAGAAAATCCATTAAGATTCTTTGATCAAATCGAGGAGGCGCATACCTTAGTCGAGAATTTCTAGATTATCTTAAGGACAATGGCATAGTCTCTCAATAGACTCCATCTGAAATGCCTCAACACAACGAAATTTTAGAATGTAGAAACTAGACCCTATTAAATATGATCTGATCTATGATGAGTTTCATAAATCTTTCTGAGTTTTTTTGGGAACATAATCTGATGACTGCTATATATTTACTGAATAGGATTCCATCTAAGACCGTTCCTACCACACCTATGAGATATAGCACGATAAGAATCAAGTCTGAGTCATCTTAAAATTTGGAATTATCCGACCCATGTTAAGAGACAACAGGCGGATAAATTAGAGTCTAGGTCCTTTAGAGCTTGGTTTATTGGATATCCTAAAGAGTCATTAGGATATTATTTCTATCTTATGAAAGATTATAATATGATTGTGTGTCAACACACCATCTTTCTTGAAAAATAGTTTATTCTAGATGGTGGCATCAGAAGATAGATTAGACATGAGGAGAAAGTCTCCAATGAGAAATGAGCTAAGGAGCCTATGGAATCTAATTAGGTTGAGCCAACCCAGACACTACCTCCTCCACCTCATAGATCAAGTAGAATTTTTCATCCTCCTGAAAGGTACTTAGGTACTATATCAGAAGATGTAGAGAAAATATTCCTCATAGAAAATGGGGTTCATGATGATGATCCTAAAACCTATGATGAGGTGATATCAGATATCGACTCCAAGAAATAATTAGAGATAATGAGGTCAAAGATTGACTCAATACATTCGAACCAAGTCTAGACCTTGATAGATCCACCTAAAAGTATAGTACCTATTGGGTGTAAATGGATCTTCAAGACAAAGATAGGTGCCAATGGAAATGTAGAGACATTTAAAGTAAGACTCATAGTGAAAAAGTATAGTCACCATGAAGGTATTGACTATCAAGATACTTTTTTATCAGTAGCCATGCTCAAATCCATCCGCACATTGCTTGCTATTGCAGCCAATTTCAATTACAAAATATGGCAGATGGACGTGAAAATGATATTCTTAAATGAATATCTTGAGAAAGATATCTATATGAAGCAGCCATTGAATTTTACATCTAGTGATAATGATCACAAGATATGCAAGCTGCAAAGATCCATATATGGACTTAAGCAAGTATCTCAGAGCTGGAATGCTCGTTTCAATGATGTAATCAAATCATTTGGATTCATCAAGAATAAGGAGGAGCCCTATGTTTTCAAAAGATCAGTGGGAGCACTGTTGTCTTTCTTATGCTGTACGTGGATGACATCCTCTTAATTGAGAATGATATTTTCATGTTGACTACAGTCAAAATATGGTTGTCTAAGAAGTTCTCTATGAAAGATCTAGGAGAGGCATCAGGAATAGATCGAATAGAATGCTGAGTCTCTCACAGAAGATGTACGTAGAGAATATGCTAAAAAGATTTAGCATGAAAAACTCTAAGAGGAGATTAGTGGCCATTAGACATGGCATTTATCTCTCTAAGAAGATGTGCCCTAGCACACCTGAGGAAATTGAACGCATGAGCAAGATTCCTTATGCTTCGATAATAGGGATCCTCATGTATGCCATGCTATGACACAACCTGATATTGCCCATGCTATGAGTGTCACGAGTAGGTATCAATCGAATTTAGATGAAGAGCATTGGACTTCTATAAAATAAATTGTTAAGTACTTGAGAAGGACTAAGGATATGTTTCTAGTTTTTGGTAATGGAGAACTCCAAGTCTAGGGGTATATAGACTCAAATTTTATTTTTGATATAGATGATCGAAAGTCGACATCTGAAAGTCTATTTATTTATAATGGTGGAGCTGTCAGTTGGAAGAGTTTCAAGCAGACGGTGATAACAAACTCCACCATGAAAGCAGAGTACATTGCTACATCAGAGGCTACAAAGGAGGCATCCTAGTACAAGAAGTTTGCCACAAAGCTTGGAGTGATACCATCAGATGCCATCCCTTTGTACTATGATAATAATGGCACCATAGCCCTAGCTAAGGAGCCAAGATCTCAACAGAAATCCAAGTACATCGAGTGGTGATACCACCTCTCGAGAAGGGATATGTCAAGGTCAAGAGAGTCAACACTATAGATAACGTGGCTGACCCGTTGACAAAGCCATGGAGCTAGCAGAAGATCGAAGTCCACCTTGAAAAGATGGAACTTAGATTTATAGCCAATTGGCTTTAGGTCAAGTGGGAGTTTGTTAGATACGTGCCTTAGAATCCAGATTGGCTAAACACTTGTAATACACTTCCAAGGCTAATTTTATAATTTTGATTATAAATTAAAAAATGGATTATTTTCTATCATAGTGTGTATTTAAAGTATCTATGATACATCCTTTAAGTTAATGATAATAACAGTTCATATTTTCAAGGGTTGAAAATTTAAGACATAAATTCTCATAATTAACTCATAAATTGCTCCCGATCGTAGGAACATCATGAGGATGGTGATCAATCCAAAAGGTTGGTGTACGATCACTTTTTTAGAATAGATATATCTTGAATCTATGGTGTGGAAACACCGGAGCGAGAGTACAGGTACTCATTAAAGAACGAGGGCACTGAGCGTGACCACCATAAGCAGTTATAAGGAAGTCTATTTGCTAATCAATGACTAGCTCGATGCTTCAGTAGTGTGTCTGGTTCTTTACCTGAGGTGCATCGACAGTTCACCTTGAGAGTGTTATAGTTTAACTACACCATAACTCGATCTTCTAGTTATTCAAAATCCTGAGGTGTATATTGGCTAGAGCATGTTTATTGTAGGAATTGGATTGTACCAATAGAAGATCTATCTACCTTAGTAGATGAGGAGTAGTCCTATGATAATCATGAGATTGAGTCCTTAAGCCCATGGCCATGGTAGAGTAAAGATGATAGAAAGAGTTTCTATTAGGGTTTCACATTGGACTCGAATCGAATGATTAATTCAAATGATGGATGTTGAGTTTGACGAGTTCATCTTAACCCTAATCCTGTCGGGGCTTAAGATAGAAGAACCCAATCACACAGGTAATTGCATGGAGAGGTTCACTTTTAGTTTTGATGAGTTGCCTCCATATACTGCTAGGTATCACTGATAAATTTGGGAGTAATTAGAATAATTTTGATGATCGATCATTCTAATTGTGTGAATTAGAAAAGTTTTGGTCCATCGAGAGGTATTTCGATGTTGTCAATGATAAAGATCATGATATATCTCATTACCATATGAAACTAAACCTAACTGAGTCACACAAATAAAAATTATGGGTCTGGATGTTATCAATTGAGCTAATCCAGTTTGATTAATTTGGATAAGATCCAATCAGGTTCAAGGTAATCATGCTAGCACACGATTGAGCCTAACTTTCTCCTTCTATAATCTTTCTGATTCATCGCAACTGAGTTAAATTTGATTTGACTCATTCGTATATCTTAAATGGCTTTAATTTTATCTGATTAGAATCTATCCAGGTTATATTAATTGTAGAAATCAAATTTATTCATGGTGAAATTGGACTAGGGTCAAAAGTTGACCTTATTGAGAGAACTGAGGGTCACCTAAACAGAGGCTTCTAGAAAATTCTCTGAAAATAATTTTACTCATGATTGGGCTTGAGTCATACTTTGGGTGAGCCCAATTTCATGATTTTTTGTGGTGCCTAGATTGAGTTTCTAATAGAGTTTGATTTGGATCAAACTCTTGAAGAGAGGAGTCCCATGCGCCATGGACTCCTCCTTATCCTTTCTTCTCGCCAACTTGGGAGGAGTTTTAGGTGACAAAAACCTGATAAATATCATGTTGGTGATGTGGGTTATCAGATTGGAGTTCTAGACAATCAAGCAAATGAGTTGCTTGGTCATTTAAGAGTCTAGATGGTGCAAGGATCTTCTACAAAAACACCTACGCATAAGGCCTTTGTAGAATTCTGATTGCCACGTCCATATGCTACCGCCCCTTCCATCTTCCATGCCCCCTCTAATCCTTTCTCTCCCCTTCTTCTTTGTGCCAAAAGTTGGGTGCAAATTAGAGAAGAAGATTCAATCAAATTTATGAAGAGTTCAGCATCTATGCAATGGTATTCGTGAGACAGACAAGCTTCCTTCAGAAGTTGTTTTGAAGGTTTTTTAGATTAGATTCAGATATAATCTTTGGAGGCAAGATTTATGAGAAAAAGACGTCTAGATCCTATTCGAGTGGACACCGATAAAGGCCAGGCGCGTGCGTGGCTCCTTTCAGAATCTCAGTAAAGATCAGGATCATCATAGGATAATCAGATTATCCAAGCAAGGTAAGAAATAAAATTTGATTTAATTTTAGTTTTAATTTTTAATATCAGATCACTATGATCAGATCTAAGAACTCTTAGATCTGATTGGATCATTTAGAAAATTTTTTTTAGAAAAATCCATCCTAGATCTAATTAGATCTGTATGATCTTACGGCGAAAAATGAGATCTTCCTTCAGATCTCAGGTCTGATTTTTTGAGATTAGATCTAAAAGAAGAAGACCTCTAGATTTGACTCGAGTGGACACTAGTAGAGGTCGAGCACGTACGTGGCTTAAGTCAGAATCTTGAAACATCATTAGGTCATCGCTGCAGGTGAACAGTTCACCCAATCAGGTGATATAAGATATCATGGATTTAATTTTAATTTTTATTTTTATTTTTTAGATCAATCTAATTAGATCTAAAAACTTTCAAATCTAATCAAATCATAATTTTTTTTAAAAAAAAATTTACTGTAGATCTAATCCAATCAGATCGATCCTATGGTAAGGAACTGAAAATTTCTTCAACTGGTATCAAATCTATATTGCAATTTTTGATCTATTTTAGATTAGATATGATTTTTTTATGATTTGATCATTTAATTTTTGGATGTTATATAAGATGTAATTAGATCTGAAAGCATGAGATGTGATTTAATTTTTTCATATATATGATATATACAATGCATGTCTCGACTAGATCTATAATTTTATGTCATGATAGTCTAGATCTAAATTTTTATAAAATATTTATTTAATTTTTTAATGATTATATGATATATAATCAGATTTGATGCATGAGATGCATGTTTAGAAATCAATACATGAGATGTATGCAACGCATGTATAGATTAGATCTATAGTTGTATATATGATATATATCTTAGATCTAATTATTTTGTTATGTAATTTATAATTTTGATAAGGCATTCCTCTTGGCCATCTAGTCATAAATGTAAGAACTATTTAAAGGCCCTCGCTTCTCATTTGATGGGGTGCTCTTATTGAAGGGGAATCCTGAATTTTTTAGGTCAAGTTCGTTCAGATTTGATTGGATCGAGAGGCATATTTCAAAAAATTTTCTCTTAGATCCTAATCAGATCTGACACTTTTCAGATTTGATTTTATGATCTGATAAATAAAAAAATTAAATTAAATTAAAACTAAATTAATTTTATCTTGATTCTGGATAATCCAATTATCCGTTGATGATCCTGCAGAAGCTCTGAGATTCTGGATCTAGCCATGCAAGTGCTTGGCCTCTATCGATATCCACTCGGACTGGATCTAGAGATCTTCTCCATCTCTTTCTTTTCTCCAAAAATTAATTTTGGATCTGATTTGGAGGATGTTCAAAACTTCTTCTAAAGATCACCCATCATCTCTGCAACAGTGCTGTCTTCTTTCTTTTTTGTCAGCCTTTTCTTGCCTGTCTCGCACTAATCTGAAGGCCCAACTTCCTTGGGCGTGGAGAGGAGAGAGAGGGCCAGATGGTGGTGTGGAGAAGAAAGATGGATAGCCTTGGGGCATGGGCTAAGAGGAACTTATTTAAAAGTGGGCTCAGACATGGTCTATTTATAGACTCTGCTGTGCCATGCAGTGCTGCATCACCCCGGCCAATCGCATTGCTTCGTGCAATCAGATCTAAATCTGATTGGTACGATAACATCACCTGATCCAATCAAATGAGAGACCCATAGATTCATCCTAAGGTGGCACCTAAGATTGCTCAAAGTCTATAGGTGAGGGTCACCTAGTTTGAATCCAACAAGCAACCTGGAGTCCCATCCGTATGGGACTCTAGCGTCCCTATCCATGGGCGCACGCCATCCTAAGCATGCACCCCTTCTTTCTAATTTCTAAAGAGGGGACAAACCCCTATCTGCTCTTCAATAAGTGCATGACACATGGGCAGATGTCCAAGGGTCAAAGGTCAATGTTTGACCAAGTCAAAGTACAAGAAATGGTAGATGATGGAAAATGGTAGGTGTTGTCTCAAATTTATCTCATAAATTAAGACAATCCTTTTCTGACATGGACAAGCTCCAGTAGACCAGATAAAGGTACCTGAGTGAGCACAAACTCATTTGGCTCAGTCGAGACAACTTTTATGATAGAAAAAGGAGAATGTTAGGCTCAATCGTGTGCTAGCACGATTTCCTTGAACCTAATTGAATCTTATTCAAATCAATTGAACTGGATTAATCCAATTGATGATATCCAGATCCAAACCCTTATTTGTATGACCTAGTTAGGTTCAGTTTTGTATGGTAATGGGATATGTCATGATCTCCATCATCGATATCATCGAAACTCCTTTCGATGGATCAGAACTCTTCTGATTCAGACAATTAGAATGATCGATCATCTAAATCATTCTAATTGCTCCCAAAATCCACCAGTGACACCTAGCAGCATATGGTGGCAACCCATCAAAATTGAAAATGAACCTCTTGGTGTAGCTACTTATGTGATTAAGTTCTTCTATCTTGAGCCCCGATCAGATTAGGGTTAAGGTGAACTCGTCAAACCCTAATTTCTATCATATGATTTAATCATTCGATTCAAGTCCGATGTCAAAACCTTAATAGAAACTCTTTCTATTATTTCACTCTGCCATGGCCAGGCTTATGGACTTGATTCTCATGATCATCATACAGCTGCTATGTTAGATATATGTGCCCTAGAAGCCAGAATTGGCTGACACTTGTAATACACTTCTAGGGGCAAAATTATAATTTTGACTATAATTAATGAAATGGGTTATTTTCTATCACATATGTGTATTTAGTGTCTGTGATACATCCTTTGAGTTAATGGTAATGATAATTCATATTTTCAAGAGTTGAAAATTTAAGACATGAATAATCATTATTAACTCATAAACAGCTCCCGACCATAGGATCATCACGAGGATGGTGATTGATCCGGAAGGTTGGTGTACGATCGCTTCTCTTTAGTAGATGAGTCTTGAGTCTACGGTGTGGAGACACCGGAGCGAGAGTACAGGTACTCGTTAGAGAACGAGGGCACTGAGCGTGACCACCTCGAGTAGTCATTAGGAAGTCTACCTTCTCGTCAATGACTGACTCGATGCTGCAGTAGTGTGTCTGGTTCTTTGACCTGAGATGCATCGGCAGTTCACCTTGAGGGTGTTATAGTTTGACTACACCATTACTCGGTCTCCTAGCCATATGGAACCCTGAGGTGTATGTTGGCTATAGCATGTTCATTGTAGGAACTGGATTGCATCAAGATGGGAATCTATCTACCTCGGTGGTAGAGGAGTAGCCCTATGATGATCATGAGAATCAAGTCCAGAAATCCATGGCCATGGTAGAGTGAAATAATAGAAAGAGTTTCTATTTAGATTTTCACATTGGACTCGAATCGAATGATTACATCATATGACAGAGACTAGGGTTTGACGAGTTCACCTTAACCCTAATCTGATCGGGGCTCAAGATAGAAGAACTTAATCACACAGGTAGCTGCACCAAGAGGTTCGCATTCAGCTCTGATGGGTTGCCACCATATACTGCTAGGTGTCACTGGTGGATTTTGGGAGCAATTAGAATGATTTAGATGATCGATCATTCTAGCTGTTCGAATCAGAAGAGTTCTGATCCATCGAAAGGAGTTTCGATGATGTCGATGATAGAGATCATGACATATCCCATTACCATACAGAACTGAACCTAACTGGGTCACACAAACAAGGGTTTGAATCTGGTGATCATCAATTGAACTGATCTAGTTCAATTGATCTGAATGAGATTCAATTAGGTTCAAGGAAATCGTGCTAGCACTCGATTGAACCTAACGTTCTTCTTTTACTATCATAAATAAGTTGTCCTGACTGAGCCAAAGGAGTTTGTGCTCAATCAGAGGCCTTCATATGGTCTGACTGGAGGTTGTCCAAGTCAGAATAGGTTGTCTTATTTGTAAGACATTACCTGCCATTTTTGGTCACCTGCCATTTCTTGTTCTTTGACTTTGGTCAAAAGTCTACCTTTGACTGGTCAAACGTTGACCATTGACCCTTTGACTTTTGACCACATGTCATGCACCTATTGGAGAGCTGGTGGGGGCCTTGTCCCCCTGCCAGAACCTGGCAAGGAGAAGGGCGCACGCCAAGGGTGGCGTGAGCCCAAGTAGGAGGCGCCTAGGAGTCCTTGTTGGACAAGGACTCCACCTCCCTTTAGGATTCCAATCAGAGTTCTACTAAGAATCCAGTTTGACTGGTCTTAGGCGCCCTCTAAGGAGGAATCCAGGGGTCTCTTTTTCAACCAATCAGATTTAGATCTGATTTCACAAAGGGTTGTGATTGGTTGAGAGGAAGAGGAGTTGGATCACAAGCTTAGGTCTATAAATAAGACCCTGCGCCCAACCCTAATTCTAAGTCTTATTGAAAGAGATTTCCCACGCCCCAAGGCTGCCTCTCCCCTCCTTCTCCATGCCATACTCTCTTCTCCCCTTGCTCTCCACGTCCAAAAGTGTTTTGGACTTAGTTTGGTGCGATTCAGATCAAGAAAGGCGATCAAAAGCAAGAAGGCTGCGCTGCTGCAAAAGGACGACTGCAGATCTTCAAAAGAGTTTTGAAGATCCTCCAGATCAGATCCAGATCTGATTTTTGGAGGTGTGATAGAGAAGAAGAGGATCTCCAGATCCAACCCGAGTGGATACCGGTAGAGGCCAGGCGCTTGCGTGGCTAAGATCCAGAACCTTCCGCTGCAATCAGGATCATCTACAGGGTAATAGGATTACCCAAATCAGGTAAATTAAATTTGATTTAATTTATCTTATTTTATTTTATTTATTAAAATAATAAGAATCAGATCTGAAACATATCAAGATCTGATTAAGATCAAGAGAAAATTTTTGAAATATATCTCTTGATCTAATCAGATCTGGAACGAACCTGGACCGGGAAATCAGGATTTCCCTTCATTGAGAAGTTACTCATGATATTGATCAGGACCTCCCACCGTACCAGCCCATCCATCTGCTGAACAGAGAGCATCTCTGGATAAGTAGACTGACGAAGAATTTAAGACCAGATTTACATATTGGGCTCAATATCTGATGACTTCAGCGCCAAATGAAGAATATCAGAACTTGCTTGCCAAAATGTTGCTCAACCTATAGGGAAGATGTTGGTGAAGAGTCATGCAGCCAAGTATCATGTCACTAAACGACTGTTCAAGACTAAGATGCATGATGGACAGTCAAGTCCAAGATCATTATCTGGATTGATTGATCAAGAACTTGGGAAGAGCTTGAAAAAGCGTTGGAGTGAAGTTGACTTAGATCTGTAAAATGATATAATCTGCAATCCTTGACTGATGTGTATGGCATTTCATCATGAATACCATATGCATAAACTTCAAAACTCCTTAGCCAAAACTATGAATATGCTGGTTACAGCTGACTCTCGATGAACAGTTCTAAAGTCCAGTGCTTGCTGTAGAATGAACTTTTTCTAAGAAGAAAGTCTTTTTGAAAAAAGAAGAAGAAGTCTGCAAAAAATAAAAGATGGAAGGAGGAAAGAAGAAAAAGGCAGAGCTGGAAGAAGGGGGGGGGCCCGCTGTGACAAAAAAAGTGTTTTCATTGCAACAATTAACAAGCACTAGAAGTGAAAACTGCCCTACATACCCTGGCCCACCTGAAGAATAAGAGGAGGCTTAATCCTTCTGGATGGTATGCCTCGTTATTGAGTCTTAACCTTACGATTTCTTCTGCCTTCAATAGGTGCCTTGACTCTGATTCTAGTGACTCATTTATGCATGCTATGCAGGGTCTTGAAGGAGATAGCAAGAGGCTGAGGGAGTTGGTGAGATTGATGTCGTTGTCTATGGTTGAAAATGGAGCAAGGGTCTACCATGCCGTGGGGAACATATCCTCTTCGTTTTACCATTTCTGGATTAGAACTTAGTATTAAAAGACGTTATTATGATCTGCAGAAGTAGGAATTTGATTTTTATTTCTTGTCTTGTAGTAGAAGGCTAATGTAATTAGTTTTCTTAAGGGACCATGTATATTATTTATGAAAAAAATAAAATTGCAAAGTGGTTTTCTTATTAATGGTCTTTATCAGTTAACATGTTGACGTATTCTATTTTTAATTTCGAGCAAAATGTGATGCATCAAATCAAAATGACCCAGCGAATAGTCTAAATGTATAGATATCTATGGCACCTAAAATTAAGTCATAGAGCAGAAGATAGGGTTAACAAATTGGAGAAATCGGACTATTAAGTTTGTTGACTTTCACAGTCATATCCAAATTTGTTGAATCTTTATCTTCAATGACAAAATGAACTAAACTCTCTTTTGTAGGACATGGGAAAGGGCCACGGATCTTCTTGTCCCCCAGTCACTATAGTTGTGTGCGGTCCTATTTTGATTGTGTCGGCTAGAGGCAATTTGTCTATTTCATAACCTTTATCACTGATTCATCTAGTATGGGTATGGTGTATCTTATGAGGACACAAGTCTGAAGCTTTTGAAAAGTTCAAAGAATTCAGATATGAAGTAGAAAGAAAACAACTAAAAAACCATTTAAGGTTTCTTCAATTAGATCGAGATGGTGAACTAACTTAGTTGGAAATTCCTAAAGTACTATCTCAAGAAAAAGATAAATCTCTCAATCGGACCCACCTGATACCTCAACTCAATCGGGTCTGAACGAAGGAATAATATCCCTATATAGATATGTCCGATCCATGATGAGTTTCATAGACCTCCCAAATTTCTTTAGGATACTGTTTGTTAACACAATTATATTACTGATAGGGTTCTTCTAAAACCTTCTTACCACAACCGTATAGAGATATTGGCCATGGTAAAAGATAACCGAGTCTGTATCATCTCAGAATTTGGGATTTGTCCCGACTCATGTTCAAAAGGGACAACAAGCGAAACAAGGGTTAGACTTTAGATCTTTCAGAGCTTGATTGATAGGATATCCTAAAGAGTCATTGAGCGATATTATTTCTACATTTCAGAAAGATCACATTGTATTGTGAAGTCGACCATACCATCTTTCTGAAAAATAGTTTATTCAAAGATAGCGTAATTGGAAGCAGATTCAAGCTCGATCGAGAAAGTCTCACAAGGGCAGTGAGCTAAGGACCAATGGAACCAAATCAGGTTAAGCCAATCCAATCAACTACCTCCGTCCACCTCGCTAGATCAATAAAGAGTTTCCCATGCCTTCATGAGAGGTACTTAGGTACGATTTGTAGAGAAGTAGAAGAAAATGTTCCTCATAGGAAATCGAATGGGTCATTGGTGATGTCATTTCCCAAAATCTATAACCAAGGTGATATCAGAATATCGACTTCAGAAAAATGGTTAGAGGTAATGAAGTCAGAAATTGACCTCGATGCATTCAAACCAAAGTTTGGACCTTGGTAGCATCCACAAAAGGTTAGTACCTGTTGGGTGTAACATGTGATCTTCAGGAGAAAGATTGGTGTAGATAGGATGTGCAGACATTCAAGCTAGATTGGTGGTAAAAGATTATAGTCAACGTGAAGGCATGACTATCAGGATACCTGTTTCGCAGTAGTTATTGCTAAAATCCATTCGCACATTGCTTGTTGTTACAGCCCTATTTCGATTAGAAATATTGGCAAATGGATGGTGAAGAACGGGCATTCTAAAGATAATATCTTGAGAAGATAATCTATATGGAACAGCCCTTAGGTTTCACATTAGTGATGCATGAATCACAAAGCATGCAAGTACAAAGGTCCATATATGGACTTAAGCAGCATCTCGGAGTTGGAATACTCATTTTAATGATGTAATCAAAATGTTTGGTTTCATCAAAAATGAGGAGGAGCCATGTGCCTTCAAAAAAGTCAGTGGAAGCGCTATTGTCTTCTTTGTATTATACATGGATGACATCCTCCTTATTAGGAATGATATTCCCATGTTGACCATAGTTAAAATGTGGTTATCTAAGAATTCTCCATAAAGACCTAGAGAACATCCTTATTCTGGAAATTAAGGTCTATAGAGATAGACCGAATAGGATGCTAGGACTTTTATTAGAAGATGACATAAAGGAAGTTTTAAAGAGGATTTAGCATGGAAGAACTCTAAAGGGGTTTGGTACCCTCAGACTTGGCATCATCTTTCCAAGAAGATGTGCCCCAGCACACCTGAGGAAATAGAACGCATGACGCAAGATCTTTATGCTTTAGTATAGGAAGCCTCATGTATGCACATGTTATGTACACGACCTGATATAGCCCATGCTGTGAGTGTCACAAGCAGTATCAATCAAAATCTAGGTGAAGAGCACTGGATCTTCTATAATGTATCCTTAAGTACTTTGAGAAGAACTAAGGATATCTATTGGTCTTTGGCAATGGAGGAACTCCAAGTCCAGGGATATAAGACTCGAATTTTGTCCTAATATAGATGATCGAAAAGTCAACATCTGGGAGTCTATTTTTTGTGCAATGGTGGAGCTGTTAGTTGGAAGAGTTCTAAGCAGACAGTAATAGTATATTCCACCATGAAAGTAGAATACATTACTGCATCGGAAGCTGCAAAGGAGGCATTCTGGTATAAGAAGTTTGCTGCAGAGATTGGAGTGATGCCATCAGATGTCATTCCTCTGTACTGCGATAACAATGGCACCATAGTCCTTGCTAAGGAGTCGAGGTCTCACAAAAAAATCTAAGCACATCGAGCGGCGATATCACCTTATCCATGATTACCTCAAAAAGGGATACGTTGAGATCAAGAGAGTCGACTCTGCAAATAATGTGGTAGACCCGCTTACAAAGCCATTGGACCAGCAGAAGATCGAAGCCTACCTTGAGAAGATGGGACTTAGATTTGTAGCCAATTAGTTTTAGGTCAAGTGGGAGTTTGTTAGATAAGTGTGCCCTAGAAGCCAAAATTGGCTGACATTTGTAATACACTTCTAAAGGCAAAATTATAATTTTGACTATAAATAATAAAATGAATTATTTTCTATCACATAAGTGTATTAAGTGTCTGTGATATATCTCTTGCGTTAATGGTAATGATAATTCATATTTTCAGAAGTTAAAAATTTAAGAAATAAATTTTTAGTTATTAACTCATAAAATGCTCCTGACCATAGGATCATCATGAGGATGATGATTGATCCACAAGGTTAGTGTACAATCGCTTCTTTATAGTAGATGAGTCTTGAGTCTATGGTATAGAAACACCGGAGCGAGAGTATAGGTACTCGTTAGAGAACGAGGGCACTAAGTGTGATCACCTCGAGTAGTCTTAAGGAAGTCTACCTTCTCGTCGATGACTGACTCGATACTGTAGTGGTGTGTCTGGTTCTTTGACCTGAGGTGCATCAGCAGTTCACCATGAGGGTGTTATAGTTTGACTACACCATGACTGGATCTCCTAGCCATTTGAAATCCTGAGGTGTATGTTGGCTATAGCATGTTCTGAA